>JAJOZX010008619.1:0-87500 GCA_023014485.1 Bathynomus jamesi
AATATTTTTACCCTTAAATTCGATACTATTTCGTTCGAAACATACACAGTATGGGGTGTCCAAGAAATAAAAGTTTAATTTTTGTACTTCCTCAAGGCTGCCCTTGTTTGAATCACCAAAGGATAATTGCTACAAAAATGAGCTCATTCCGACTATATTTAGAGATCGCTACAAAATGAATATTATTTTCTTAAATGAAAAAAATAACGAAATTTTACAAAAGAACATGCAAATGGCTTTTAATTCTGTAAAGACGCTTTAGAGGGGTAGGAAACGTTCGTCGATGGGTCTCAACAATGCGGAGAAGGAATTGTTTTTGCTGCTCACCTTTGATAAGCGTTGTATTGTACCAGTGAATGAGAGAAATCGCTCTCTCTGCAGTCATTGACAACCTTCATCTTCAATGCTCTTTCTTTCAACAACTCGTAGTTGTCGTTACTTGCCAATCACTTGGTGTTCGAAAGAACTCTTGAGCAATCTTCTTTCCATTTTTATCCAGTACATCGAAGAGTTGAGCCGTCTTCTCGCTGACGTAAGTTTCCAATGGGTTTGCTGTTTTTAAACAGCTTTGAATCGAGGTACTTCAGACCTTTCGCTTTTGCAGGATGAGATATTTTTCAATCATATTTTCTTTTACTTTGATGTCCAACCCATCGTCAAAACTGACAGTCCAATCAGCTCTTCCGAGAAGTACCAGAGATGTCTCTTAAATGCCTTGAGTGAAATTTCAGCCAAAACAGTTTGATAAGTCTCCATAACTGTTAGAAAGCCTGGTCGTTTTCTAGGGGGCCTCACTGCCAAGGGTGCTTCATGCCATATTTACTATAAACAAGTGCCACGAAGAGAAAAATCTTTCAGACCCTTTTTTTCATGAGCAGCAAGTTTCATTTGATCCTGGAAGAGAAAGATCTTCACAGCATAGGTAGCTTTTGCCATCCAGCGAGCCTGATAAAGAGCTTGTTGGTTTACGTCGTCGTCGTCGTTGGCCTAGGCAAGCTACGGCTTGGGACCGTAGCGCATCTATCCGGTATAGGTTAACCTGGATGATGTAGCCATAAGCACTGCCGCTAGTTAAGTGCCACCAGTGATTATCTCACTAGCCGTATTGAGTCCGTTAGGCGAAACTACGACAGTACCAAAGGTGGAAATATAACCTTTGGTTTTCTATTATTTATTTGTAAAATGGACATGGTATTAGATTAAAATAAATATTTGAATATAAATAATTAACTGACAATTGTGATATATAATTAATTTGTTTACATACAATAAAATAATATAGTATACATAAAATTAGTATTAATGTGGTTCACAATTGAATTATAATGGGGTAACTAATTTAAAATGAATTTATACTATTCCCGAAATTCAAGACGGTAAAATTAACATTTATCTTGAAACTAAATAAGAGTATTCACTACACACTCCCCCACCAGAGAGGAAGTTCAAAGAGTTCCGAACGGACACAGATTTCCGCTGAACCTTTTTGGTAGCTACTTGTACCTCACTTAAGGTTGATTCCAAAAACGCAGGCTTAAGACGATCGATAGAAAACCTTGTCGACCTTGGAACCGCGCTGGATGAGAATGATTTGCGCGTACGTCGGAGAACTTCATAGGGTCCGTCATAGGACATTGGAGAGGCCGTTTTGGGACAGGTACACGAACGAAAACGTGGGTGCAAGACTGGAGGGCTGGGGAAATAAAGATGTTCTGTTGGCTAGTCAATCGAGGGGAACAGGCTGAAGGGACTGCATGTGAGAGGAAAGTGTTTGAGCGAATTCCGTAGGATCACATGACTTATCCCCTGCAGTGAAGTAGCCACCTGGTAGCCGCAGTGTTGTTCCATAGACTAGTTCAGCCGCTGTAGTCTTCAGATCACTCTTAATGCAGAGCGAATACCAAGCAACACGAGTGGAAGCTTATCCTCCAATGGGAGTCTTCGTGACACATAAGGATGACTTCAGCTGGCGATGGAAGCGTTCGACGAGGCCGTTAGCTTGCGGATGATACGCACAGGTATGCGCATGTACTGTACCCAACAAGCTGGTAAACTTCTTCCAAAGCGAAGACTCAAACTGGCGACCTTGGTCAGTGATGACTTTTGTCGCAATCCAAATCTTGATACCATCCATGAAAAAGGCTCTTGCAACAGTGTCCGCTTGGATATCAGGAAGTGGGATGGCTTCAGGCCATCTGGAAAAGCGGTCGAGACAGGTGAGCAGATAACGTTGGCCTTGAATCACTGGAAGAGGGCCAACAATGTCTACATGAATTACTCAAATCGCTGGGATGGGGGCGGAAATGCGTCAAAGGGGGACCTGGTGTGCCTTTGGACTTTGGCACGCTGGCAGGCAAGGCACGTTTTGGTCCAATGTTTGACATCCTTCCGCATCGAGGGCCAAACAAAGCGAGAGGTAACCAGGTGTTGCGAAGCACGGATACCAGGATGGGAGGGCTTATGAAGATCCGTGAAGACTGCTTTTCGTGACATGGAGGGACATAAGGGCGAATAGCAGCTGTTGATACGTCGCAATAGAGGGGCACAGACAATCCTGGCATACTCATTTTCTTGAGGGAAAGTGAGTGAGTGGAGTCTTCTCTGAGCAGTTCTTGTAGTTCCGTATCCTTATCTTGATCCTGTGCAATAGCATTCCACAGTGTAGAGCTGAGGGTAACAGAAGTAATCTCTATTCTTGAAAGTGCATCCGCTGGAGTGTTCAAGACACCTTTGATGTGGCGGATATCTGTGGTAAATGCGAGATATAATCGAGTTGCCTGATGACTCTGGGAGAGTGGTTACGCTTTTTTATTGAAGACAGTGACCAAAGGTTTGTGGTCGGTAAAAACACAAAACTCTCGGCCTTCAAGGAAATGTTGAAAATGCTTCACGTTTAAGTAAATAGAAGAAGTTCACGTCCGAAAGCACTATAACGCGTTTGGGCTGGCTGCAGCTTTTTCGAGTAAAACGCGATGGGTGCTTGTTGACCGTTAATGGTTTGTTCCAACACTCCACGATCGCAACATCTGATGCATCGACCGTCAGAGTTAGGGGGGCATCACTGATAGGAAATGACAAAGACAATGCACTATTGATAGCATTTTTGGCATTGTCGAACGCCTGTAAACTATCGCTACACCATAACAATTTCGTTACCTTGCGTTTGTGTGTGATCATAGCGTGTAGAGGAGCAAGAACACTGGCACAGTTTTTAATGAACTTGTGGTAATAATTTACCAAACCTAGAAACCGACGTAACTCACGCTGATTATTTGGCATTGGGTAATTTTTTATCACTTCACACTTGTCCTGAAGGGGGGTAATTCCGTGCTGCGAAATCGTGTGACAAGAAATTCCAAGGTTGGCTGTGCAAACACACACTTAGATGCATTAATAGTAACACCGTATTGTTCTAAGCGTTGAAAGAGGAGTGAAAGATGTTCCTTATGTTCCTCTTCCGTTGAGCTGGCCACAAGCAAATCATCGATGTAGGCATAAACAAAGTCTAAGCCTCTGGTGACCTCATCTATAAACCTCTGAAAGGTTTGCGCAGCATTCCGTAGCCCGAACGGCATCTTCAAAAATTCGAATAACCCAAATGGTGTACAAACTGCAGTCTTGGGAATATCCGAAGGCTCTACGGGAATGTGGTGGAAAGCCTTAACGAGATCTATTTTACTGAAGATAGATTTGCCGTGGAAAGGAAGTAAAGTCTTGGACATTTGGTACCGGATATCGGTCCGGGATGGTTGTCGAATTCAAAAATCGGTAATCGCCACATGGTCTCCAGTCTCCTGACTTCTTCTGGACCAGGTGTAGGGAGAGGACCAACTGCTTTTGGAAGGTCTTATTATCCCAGATCCATCATAAGCTGGAATTCCGATTTGGCAGCTTTCAGTTTGTCCGGGGCAAGACGTCTGGGTTTTGCAAACACAGGGGGACCTTTGTTGTAATGTGATGGGTAATGGTGTGCTTAATGGTATCACCATCTGCATCGGTTGAAGAATTCCTGGATATCGCTGGAAAGGCACTGGTACATGGAATTAGGGGAACGAGGAAAGTGCAGAGTTCGAGGCGTCCGGAAGGGCAACCTGTTTGGCAAGAACAGAAAGCAGTGTGGCCTGGTCGCATAAGCGTCGCTTGTTAAGATCCACCAGGAGTTTGAAATGCTGGAGGAAGTCAGCGCCGATTATGGGTGCTGCACTTGAGCACAGATGAAAATCCACTTGAAGGATCGGTGAAGGCCCAAGTTTAGTTCACGCGACTGGGTACCGTACGTGGGTATGCGTGAACCGTTAGCAGCGTATAGAGGCGGAGATTCCGAGTGCGTATGACCAGATTTTTGAGGGAATACACTGACTGACGCTCCGGTATCGACCAAGAAATTGATACCAGAGTTCCTGTCCTTTATGAATAACAGGTTGGCAGTGCGAGTACTAGACGCCATTAGGACTCGCTGCTGGGGTTTTCCGACGAAAAATTGCAAGGGGAGATGCACTTCCTAGCCTTCTTTCCAAATTTCGCGTGGTAGAAGCAGATCTTCCCGGAACTCGAACGATGCCTCTTCGTAAATCTTGACCGAGAATGGCTTCTTTGCCGTTGATTTTGTAGCAGAGAACAAACGTGATTGAGTTGTTGACTTAACTCTTCCACTTTCAACTCCAGTTCCGATTGTGTGTTCACGTTGTTGACCGGAGCTGTGTCAATCTCCACTACTTTGTCGGCAGTTTCTGCTAGTTTATCAACTGGAGTAGCAGGATCCATAGTGGCCAAGACACGCTGAGCTGATGGAGGAAGTTTCTGCAAGAACAACTGTCTAAAGATGTCCTTATCGAAGGTTTGTGCGCGTTCGCCTAGAGCGCACTGCATAGCCCTCAGCATTTGAGTGGGCTTACGGTCTCCAAGTTCTTCTTTTGAGATTAACTGATGTAGTTTCTCACGCTCGGAGACAGTGGTGCGGCACAGGATGGCAGACTTCAGAACGTTGTACGGGTCCTCACTCGTGGAAGGAGAGACGATGACGTTACGGACTTCAGAGATGATGCTCGCTGGTAGAGAGGACAAAACATGATCGTATTTTGTCCTGCTAGCGGTGATCCTTCCCAAGTTGAATTGTGATTCCACTTGGTGGAACCAAATAAATGGATCACCCGGCCAGAAGACGGGGAGCTTTACGCTCAAGTGGGAGATGGCACCAGCGTCGTCAGGCATCTTCTCCTATGCTTGCTAACGTACAAGCAAGACGACAAGTTCCCAACGAAGGAGTGGAGGTTGAGACGAGCGCAGGCACAGAGCGCACGGGCAGGGGTGAGGGGCAGAGGGCACGAGCGACATTACAGTCTGGTCCTAGTCGCTCGGGTGAAGGGGGTGATGGGCACGAACGACGTTACAGTCTGTCCTAGTCGCTCGGGTGAAGGGGGTGGTGGGCACGAACGACGTTACAGTCTAGTCCTAGTCGTTCGGGTGAAGGGGGTGATGGCACGAACGACATTACAGTCTAGTCCTAGTCGTTCGGGTAGAAGGGGTAATCCAGCTCCGGGGTCATCAATTGTTGGTTTACGTCGTCGTCGTCGTTGGCCTAGGCAAGCTACGGCTTGGGACCGTAGCGCATCTATCCGGTATAGGTTAACCTGGATGATGTAGCCATAAGCACTGCCGCTAGTTAAGTGCCAACCAGTGATTATCTCACTAGCCGTATTGAGTCCGTTAGGCGAAACTACGACAGTACCAAAGGTGGAAAATATAACCTTTGGTTTTCTATTATTTATTTGTAAAATGGACATGGTATTAGATTAAAATAAATATTTGAATATAATAATTAACTGACAATTGTGATATATAATTAATTATGTTTACATACAATAAAATAATATAGTATACATAAAATTAGTATTAATGTGGTTCACAATTGAATTATAATGGGGTAACTAATTTAAAATGAATTTATACTATTCCGAAATTCAAGACGGTAAAATTAACATTTATCTTGAAACTAAAATAAGAGTATTCACTACAAGCTCCTGGAGCTCTGATGTTGTACTTCGTAGGCAAACTTCCTCCCAGGAAAATTAGAGAAAGATGGAGGAATTCACTGTCGTCATATCTTGATAAGCTGCTGTTCTGAAGAGCGTCGGAGAGGTACTGTATCATCTCTTGACAAAGTTCACACAAGTTTCCTTCAAAAAGGTCCATTCCTGCTGATATAAAGTTTTCGTTATTGATAACTGGCCATTGTGCCATGAATCACTTAAACAATGAGACTTGGGGTCCTTTCGAAGGTTCAAGAATACTAGAAAATAAGTTAGCGAAAACGACTTCATACACATGATAACGACATGTTATCCACGTCAGAGAGCGACCTACAGCTCTCTCTATCAGAGGTACAAGCCCCAGACATCAGCCTAGTATTTGATGCTGCTGTATCAAGTACAAGCCCCTGCAACTGGTTTCTCAAGCCCCTCTCATCCAACATCCTGGGGCATACATCTGCTTTTGCTTGCCCCGTTCCGTGAGGGATGAGTGAAACACCAAGTAGTTTATTTTCTCCTCCTGAAACAACGATTGCGATGCGGTTCACATTTTCATGTCCCCCCTGTTAATATTCAAGGTCACTTAACCCAAGAGACGAATTAATATGCGAGTTTTGTAGCCATCTCTCGTAACCTATATATATATATATATACACACATTCAACTACAAAGAACACGCAGTATAAATAACGTAAAGAACGACGCTTGTATAGGAGATATTCCGCGCAAGACGAGAGAGAGAGAACGAAACAAATGAAAAAATGAGGTAACCACCCGGGAATCGAACCCAGGATCTTCCGATTGCCGGTCAGATGCGATACCATTACACCATGGGCCTCACTATTCCAAATGCCGTAATTCTTCTACATACTCGCAGAAACCAATGCCCCAAGGGGGCAGCTGCCGCATGCCGTAACATTATATACATTCAACTGCAAAGAACACGCAGTATAAATAACGTAAAGAACGACGCTTATATAGGAGATATTCCGCGCAAGACGAGAGAGAGAACGAAACAAATGAAAAAATGAGGTAACCACCCGGGAATCGAACCCGGGATCTTCCGATTGCCGGTCAGATGCGATACCATTACACCATGGGCCTCACTCTTCCAAATGACGTAATTCTTCTACATACTCGCAGAAACCAATGCCCCAAGGGGACACCTCCCGCATGCCGTAACATTATATACATTTAACTGCGCGGAATCTCCTATACAAGCGTCGTTCTTTACGTTATTTATACTGCGTGTTCTTTGCAGTTGAATGTATATAATGTTACGGCATGCGGGAGGTGCCCCTTGGGCATTGGTTTCTGCGAGTATGTAGAAGAATTACGGCATTTGGAAGAGTGAGGCCCATGGTGTAATGGTATCGCATCTGACCGGCAATCGGAAGATCCCGGGTTCGATTCCCGGGTGGTTACCTCATTTTTTCATTTGTTTCGTTCTCTCTATCTCGTCTTGCGCGGAATATCTCCTATACAAGCGTCGTTCTTTACGATATATATATATATATATATATATATATAATATATATATATATATATATATATATATATATATATATATATTTTTTGAGTTAGGTAGACCAGCCATGAGTGGATCCTAGGGTCTTTGTTGGTCTGAAACATTATAACATTTTATATATATATATATATATATATTATACAGGGCCGGATCTAGAAGTTGCGAGGACCTAGGCAGATCTAGAAATTGCGAGGCCCTAGGTCTATATATATGAAAATATGGACTTAATTATCGGTACTATACCAGCAATATTAGAATCCCGCATAGACAGAACTATGGCAGCACTTAAAAATTAAACCAAACCAAAATAATCACGCATGGAAATTGTATAAGAAATATAAATAAACCATACAAATAAGTATAAATTATAATATGAATCAAGATTTGTATCGAAAATATAAGACAATGATTTCTAAGATTTATATAATATTATAGGTAATGACTTTCCATAGTATACAAACGTTTTTCATATGTGATGTATAAGAGATGTTGACATTTCATTTTTTATAATAGTGAGCGATCGACTTATCAGGCTAAATATTAATGCTTTAATATTTGGTTCAGATGCTCCTTGAATATTACAGCAATGCTTTTCTACTTTTCTTCGAGCTAAACTCTTCAATTAATTGAGAATAATCTAATGAATTTGTTATATCGTTTTCTATTGATAACATAGCTAATGATTGCAATCTCGCTTGAGACATGGTGGAACGCAAATATGTTTTAATAAGTTTGAGACGCGAGAAACTTCTTTCAGCCGAAGCAACAGTAACTGGGATGGTTAATACTATTCGAAGTGCAACATAAACATTAGGATAAATCTCACTTAGTTGTTTTTTGCACTATATAAACAAGGGCATTTCCGAGATCTGTTTTTTCAGGTATAAACCTGCAAAGTACTTTAAATTCTTCATAGAGTTCTAAATCATTAATATCACTTGAACATAACGCGCAAAACGGCTTGAGCGAGGCCCCCTTTGGCGCGAGGCCCTAGGCGATCGCCTATAGCTAAATCCGGGCCTGATATTATATATATATATATATATATATATATATATATATATATATATATATATATATATTATTATGCACACATACACAAGGAATTACCCAAACCAATATAATTCTAGCATGAAAAATGTTCAATTTGTAGCGCCCTCTAAATCTGCTCCAATTTGCTCAAAATTTTGTGCGAGTGTTACCATTGCATAGTGTTAACGAGAGCAGCCTTGAAGAGATTGACTTTTTAAAGTTTGAAGTTTTACCATACTATCTTGGACCACCCTAATACACAGTTTATTCAATAAAGTAATAGAGTAGACCCAATAAATTTTATTGGGTCTACCCTATCACTCTTACTAACTAAAGTGGGGCACACGGGCCCATTTAGCTAGACCTGCAATGCTGGGGCCTTCGGTCCCAGTAATTGGGGGACGTAAACATCAACTCTAAAGGGGCCCATACACGCTCAGTGAAAATGCGCATGTGCTGTGCAGTTCAATTTGTGCGTGTATGGGAGTAGTTTGCGGAAATGCGCGGGGCCCGCGCGTGCAATGTGCTAATTCAATTGCTTCCTGAAAATCCATGCGCAGTCCCAGCAATGCACATGTCTAGTTTGAGCGTGTATGGGGAGGCGTGTAGCTTTCGCTCAGTTCTTGCGCTGACACCGTGAACGCAATCAGTATGAGGTCGTATTCAGAGAGTGTAGCTGACATCTTCACTCGATGAAGGCACGGCACAACTGAGCAAAGTAGTCAGTGCACATGAGTAGTGTATGAGCAAAGGCCTTGGCATGCGCAAACCGGGTTTGCACAGTGCACTGTGCAGTACCACTGAGCGTGTATGGGCCCCTTAACATACACCTAACATCAATACCTCATTCTAAGAATCATCACCAGTTGTTGTTGTTGTTGTTGTTTAGCCGATCAGCCCACCCTGATCGAGCAAGCCGGCGGCACGCAGGTAACCGATCGCCCTCTCCGGAGTGGACCAGAGGTTCAGCGCACTAGTGATGTTGTGTTGTGTTTCGTTGTTGTGCTAGAGCGGTACAGTCCGTCATAATGTGTTCAATTGTTTGTGGTGTGTCTTGGCACAGGTGGCAGGTGTCGTCTATGGAGTTGTCTAGTCTGTGTTTATATGTCCGTAAGTTTGGGTGATGTCCACATCGGAATCGTGCTAAGTTAACTCGATCCGATCTGCTCAGGCTGATCTCTGACCTGTTAATGGGTGGCGGCTTCGCACCTAGGACCGCATTCGGACCGAGTCGTGTCAGTGCTTTGTGGGTTAGATGTGTGTGTATGTGTTTTCTGTACTGTGTGATGTCTGTGGGGCGTGGTATGGAATGGAGTATTTCGTTATAATATATCTCTGGTGTTACCTTAATGGTGCGAGGTGTTGGTGCATGATTGTACATGTAGTGGCAAGGGTGTTGTGGGTTAGTTGTCGCTGCTGCCATGAATTGTGTTCCCCTCATGTCTAAATGTTCCCTAACTTTTAGTATTTTTGTTTCTGTGTGCAGGTGTTCTATTGGTGTTGTTTGAGTGCATCCTGTAATGATACGAAGTGCGTTGTTTTGTATTGTTTGTAAGGTGTTTATGTGTGTGTTTGAGATAATGGGTGCCCAGCATGGGCTAGCATAGTCCATAACTGAGCGAATATATTGTTTGTATATGAGTGATGTTGTTTCCTGCTGGTGTCCAAAGTTTGTGCCTGTTAGTACCCTAAGCGTGTTAAGTCTTGACGTACATTTGGTTTTAATGTCCTGAATGTGGTTTGCAAAAGATAATGATGTGTTGTATGTGACACCAAATATTTTGGTTCTGTGAGTGTGTGGAATGTTGATGTTGTTTAGTGTAAGCTGTGGAATTACCTGGTGTTCTTTTGTGTTGCTTGTAAGCAAGGTGATGGTTGATTTTGTGGGCGCTACTTTGAGTCTATTGTGTGTGAGCCAGTCTTGTATACTGTTTATGTATGTTTGTAGGTTATTTGTAGCGGTGTCGATGTTGTTGTGGGTGGATGTTAGAGTGATATCATCTGCATATGATAAGGTAAGCTTGTTATCTATGGGTGTTGGAATGTCATGCATGTATAAGTTGAAGAGTGTTGGTGAGAGAACAGAGCCTTGAGGGACCCCGTTCGGAAAAAGCTTGTTTTTGGATGACTTGCCATTAAATGTGACATGTGAGTATCTTCCTGAGAGATAGTTGCTCAGCCACCTTTTGGTGTTATTGTGCATGTTTGTGTTGAGTATTTTGTTTATGAGAGGGAAGCGTGGGATAGCATCAAATGCTTTACTAATGTCTATTGTTGCTAATAGTGTACGTTGAGCTGGTCTTCTGGAGTTGATGCCATCCATGATGTGCTGCGTGAGGTTAGTGAGTAATGTCGTGGTTGAGTGGTGAGGTCTGAATCCATGTTGAGTAGGCGATAGTGGTATGTGTGGGTTGGTGATTTGTAAGATTAGTCTTTCTGTTACTTTGGAAGGTGTGCATAGTAAAGTAATGGGTCTATAGGAAGCTGGTTCTGTTGGATTTTTGTTTGGTTTGAGTAGTGTAATAATTTTACCTTGTTTCCATATGTCAGGAATAATACAGTGTTGGTATGAATATGTGCTGATATTTGTGAGAGCTAATATTCCTTGTGGGCCCAAGTGTTTAAGGTGTATGTTAGATATGTTGTCTGGTCCAGTAGCCTTCGAATTCTTAATGTTTTTGATGATCTTGGTGGTCTGGTCTGTATTGAAGGGTGTAATGGTCATGTCGAGTCTGTAGGTTTTCTTGTGTCTGGCTGTTTGTCTGTCTGCATGTTTCTGGTTGTTGTCTCTGTTTAAGTGACTTATCTTTGCGTAGTGATTAACTAGAATGTTAGCTTGTTGTGTGTATGTTGGGATATTATTTTGGCTGCGACAGATAGCCGCGTGTGAGGTGTGAATGCCGCTGTTAGAGTGGGTAATGCTGTTTATAGTCTTGTATAGCCTGTATGTATCTGTGGAGTGGTTTAGTGTTGTTATGAATTCCCTGAATGTTTCTGTTTGTTTTTCTTTGAGTTTGTTGTTTATTTCTGTGTTGAGCTGTTGTATCTGCTGTTTTATGGCTTCTGTGTGTGGTGTTTGTGTGTTATATTTGAGGTTGTTACGTTGCCTTATGAGGTGGGCTATTTCTCTAGTGTAATTTGGGTTGTATTTCCTAATGTTGCCCTTGGGTATGTATTTGTTTGCATTATTGATAATCTGATTAAATGTCGAGTGTTGTATCGATGTTTATGATGGGTGTGCTGTTTAATGTGGTGAATTGTTCCTCAGTCTGTATTTTGAACTGTTCCCAATCAGCTTTCTTGTAATTTCTGTAAGTGTGCCTAAGGCTGTTGGGGCAGAGTGTAGAATGTGTTGTAATGATGATGGGCAGGTGGTCTGATGACAGTTGTTTTTCTGTTCTCCATTGTGTATGTGTTGCTAGTGAGGGGGAACAGAACGTTATGTCTGGGGAGGAGTTTGAGTATCCTGCTTGATGTGGTATGTGTGTATGTTCTTCTGTATTGTTAAGAATGAAGAGGCTGTTTAGTTGTGTGGCTATGTTGGCGCCTCTGGTGTTGTTTTGGTTGTCATCACCAGTTTAAATAGTCCGTGGACACTTCTGAAAAATTCCATCCACGTTTGTGAAATCGAGGAACGTCATTCGGTCAATAAACTATAGAAAAAAACGCAGCCATGAAAATATGAAGTTTCACATCCGAACCCATTGTGTCAAGAGTTGTGAAGCTGCATTTAAAATCAAAGTTCTTCGTGAACTTAAAGTAAATATTAAACTTTCACTGCCTTAATAATTCCTTTTCAAAAACTTCGGTAGGAAATTATTTACTGTGACTTTTTTGGTATGAAATTATTTAATGCGACTTTTTTCACAGATAGAGATAGAATCGGCTCCATTATTATTATACCAGCAAAAGTGGGCCCTACGGGCCCATTCAGCTAGACCTGAGGTGCTGGGGCCTTCGGCCTCAGTAACTGGGAGTCCTACGGCCCCCCCAATTACTGAGGAGTCAATAGCTTTCGGTCAATAAACTACAGAAAAGAACGCAGCAATGAAAATCTTAAGCTTCATATCCGAACCCATTGTATCAAGTAATGAAAATCTTTACGCGCTACAGTAAAACATTGAAAGAAAGCAAAGCTCATTTATTTCTATGTTCAGAATCGCTTAATAGTATATACATGATGTCTACAGAGAAACGGACGGACAGGACTGCCTTTTTACATTATAAAAGATAAGGATACAGGTCTCCTTAACTTGAAGAATTACACATTCTTAACTTCATTTTGATCCGTTTCAAGCACACATTACTTATGGTTTACTTTTGTTAAAAAATAAGACTTCGTTTTATCAACATTCCACAAATTCCGATTGAATAAAATGGATTATAAAGACCACCTCCTTATCCAGTTTTTATCTTAGGATGTATCCTGGCCCCCAACACCGCTTCCCCAAATTATAGTTTGAAGGAAAAAACATCATTCATTGATCCTTACCGTGTAGGAGTAAATGTACAAGCAAAATAATCTTGAGCGGCTTTACTCCGTTTAAAAATCAAGCCGTCTGCAAGCCTGGAGGGACACCACCTTCCCCTCGAAATGCCAGATGTTCAATGATATGAACGGGGAGTATTTTGAGAACTAGAATAGGCGTGGCTGCTTGTACCAATTTTTATTTACTTTCAACCATTAGTACTTTTTTAAAAAAGGATGTGCGAAAACGTTTCGGGCACCGTCAGTGTACACAAACAAACACACACATATATATATATATATATATATACTCATTTTTTTTATGCAGGAAGGACAAGGGCAAACGCCCGCAAAAACGCCCCCCCCCACTCTAATAGAAGAAGAGAGCCAAAATCAAGGTCCAGGTTTTCAAAATGCCTAGACACTGCGTTTGAAGTCATAGACAGGAGGAAAGATGGAATGAGGAAGATTGTTCCAGATTTCACCGGTTGAGTAGATGAAATATTCAAAATATCGATTATCTCTTGCGTTGGAGAGTTGGACAGAAAAGGAATGAAAAAGTGTTGAAAGTCTGGTGCTGCGGGCTCCCCTTAGAGGAGGAGGCACGCAGTTATAGTGTTCAGAAGAACAGTGTCCGTTATAATAGCGATAGTAAAGAGAGTGAGGAAACATTGCAGTGAAGAGAGAGAGAGAGATTGAAGACAATCAGTAAGAGGTGGAGAATTGAGGAGATGAAAAAGCATTTGATTCCATTCGGTCAAGTACGGCTGCGTGGGTTGAGGCACCCCATACATGAGAAGCATACTCCAAACAAGACAGGACAAGACCCCTGTACAGAGAGAGCAACTGAGCGGGGGTGAAGGAACTGCGGAGGCGATACAGCACATCTAACCGCTTAGAAGCCGTTTTAGAAAAAATGTGTGTGATCTTTCCAGGAAAGATTACGAGAAAAGGAAACGTTAAGAATGTTAAGAGAAGAGGAAGGATTGAGTTGTGTGTTGTTGAAGGTAAGGGGATAGTCGTGTGGGAAATTGTGACGAGTAGACAGATGGAGGAATCGAGTTTTTTGAGGTATTGAAAACCACAAGGTTCTCTTCCTCAATCAGCTACAGCAGAAAGATCAGAGGTCAGATGCTCCACAGCCATCCTACGTGAAGTATGGAATGACTTTTGAGAGGGACGCTTTGGGAAGCAGGTGGAGAAGTGAAGAGTGGAATCATCGGCATAGGAGTGAATAGGACAGGAAGTGCAAATTAAAAGATTAATAAATAAAAGGAAAAGAGTGGGTGACAGGACAGAACCCTGAGGAACACCACTGTTGATAGTTTTAGAAGAACAGTGGCCATCTTCAACCGCAGCTATAGATCGGCCAGAAAGGAAATTAGAGATGAAGGCACAGATAGAAGGATAGAAACAGAAGGAGGGCAGTTTCGAAATTAAAGATTTGTGCCAGACTTCCAAAGCTTTTGATATATCTAGCGTAATATAAAAATGTTTCACCGAAATCCAGAAAGGATGACGTTCAGAGTCAGAGATATGCAAGGAGAGTGTCAGTGGAGTGTCCCTCGCGGAACCCATACTGACGATCTGAAAGAAGATTGTGAGAAGAGAGGTGTTTAAGAATCTTCCTTTTAAGGATAGATTCAAAAATTAGAAAGGCAAGAAATCAAAGCAATTGGACGATAGTTGGGAGGTTGAGAGCGGTCACCCTTCTTTGGGACAGGTTGAATGAAAGCGAACTTCCAGCAAGAAGGAAAAGTACCAGATGAAAGAAAGACGAAAGAATTTGCCTAGGCAGAGTGTCAGCACTGAAGCACAGTTCTTAAGAACAACAGGAAGAGCACCATCAGGACCGTACGCCTTCCGAGAATTGAGTCCAGATAGAACAGAAACATCTTTGGAAGAGATTCTAATTTCAGATATAAAGTCAGGAGGAGATGGAGGAACAGCACCGGAATCGTCCATGGTTGAGTTGGACGAGAAAGTTTGAGCGAAGAGTTCAGCTTTGTCAGGAGAAGAGACGGCAACTGAGCCGTCGGAATGGAAAAGAGGAGGGAAAGAAGAGGAAGTAAAGTTGTTGGAGGTTCTTAGCTAGATGCCAGAAAGAGCGAGAAGAATTAAAATTGAATAGGTTTTTCACATTTTTGTCGGATGAAGGAATTTTTGGGGAGTCAAAGAACAGATTTTGCACGATTTCGGACAGAAATATAAGCTGAGTGAGAGTCAGGAGTTGGATGGCGACGGTACCTCCTGAAAGACTCCTCTCTGTTGCGGATAGCATTAGAACCAGTTATACCAAGGTTTTTTTGCATTAGTAGTAGGAATAGAATATGGAATGTACTCCTCCATGCCCAAGAGAATCACCTCCATGATGCGCTCAGCACACTCGGAAGGGCCCCGGACACGGAAGCAGTAATCATTCCATGGGAAATCACAGAAGTACTGCCTAAGGGCCTCCTAATCAGCGGCGCCAAAGTTCCAAAGGCGCTTCCTCTCTGGAGGATCCAAAGACCAGATTGCAGCGATAGGAAAGGAAACAGATATAAGATTGTGGTCGGAGGAGCCCAACGGAGAAAAACGTTTCACAGAGTAAGAAAAAGGATGAGAGGTGAGAAATAAATCCAGACTGTTGGGCCTATCTCCAAAGCGATCGGGAATACGAGCAGGGTGCTGTACAATCTGCTCTACGTCATTTAGGATAGAAAAGTTGTAAGCTTGTTCACCAGGAGTGTTAGTGAAACGGAAGGAAAGCCAAAGGTGGTGGTGAACATTGAAATCTCCAAAGATGGAGATTTCAGCAAAGGAAGAACGGGATAGAATGTATTCCACTTTGGAAGCGAGGTAGTCAAAGAATTTTGGGTGGTCAGCAGAATTAGGAGAAAGGTAAACAGCGCAAATGCATTTAGTTTGAGATTGGCATGTAAGCCGTCGCCAGAGGGTATGGAATCCAAAAGATTAGAGTCTGGGAATACGAGAACAAGTTAGATCATTGCTTACATATAAGCAGTGCTGTGGCCACTAATTCCTAAAGTTAGCGCCGCTAACGCTAACAAAGCATTTCAACAGTTAGCGCCGTTAACGCTAATTTTGTCGCTAATTTCCTCCGAAACCACAATTTATATATGTTCTGCCTTCCGTAATTTACTTAAATATATTAGCACACACCTTTAATATACAGTAATTGGTTGCTAAGGTACAAGAATGTGGAGTGTTGTCTACGAAAATGAAAACCTTTTTATGTAGGAGTCGAGTTCCTTTCATATATATTAACAGGGAAAACAAACCAACGGAAGAATAAATTCTATTCATTTTATACGTCTATATTTAACTCAAATATACAAAGTGAACTCAAAGAAATTATAAAATATTGACAGAGTAAATCATACCAAAACTTGTACAAGTGATTTGGAAAAATTAGCGATTGACTTTTCTCTAAAAACTTGGCGCCGCGACCCGTTTCACTCACAATTTTGAAAATTAGTGGCACTATCAGTATCGCTAATAAAAAGTTAGCGCCGCTAATCCCAGCACTGCATATATCACACACAAATGGAAAACTGGCAGAAGAAAATATAACTTCCACAGTACAACTAGTAATAAATATACTAAAAATACAGAACCGTCTGACCAATCGCAACTTCTTACATTCTAAACTCCAAAGGGTTTCCAGAACAATTTATTGCAGACAACGCGAACTGCACTAAGGTAGTATTTGCTCGATGTTTTCGGAATGAAGAAAACCGGACCAGTGTTACGACTTTAATATTGTCTGTAATAATTATGTTCCACTTAAATACGCTACAATGGGCCCAGATTCATTGCCGTATAGTGCGTCGGTAGTTACAAACACCTCAGATATACGCAAATGTTCTCAAACATAAATGGCTTTCGATGTAAAAAGACGTTTAACTCTTCATAATTCCACTTAAACTATGAATGTATCGATAATTAACTACGAGTACAGTGTTCAAAACACCTAAAATAAAAAGTGCTCAACATGAAATATGTTGTGAATTCGACGCTCTCAATTCGATTTTGTACGGGCCACACCGCGAGTTTGAGATGGCTGCATAAAACTGTAGTGAACACCGCTTGGAGACTCGAAACTGTAATTAGTGAGCATTTGCGAATCTGAATATGTTGGAGGTAACTTATGCAGCAATCTGAAATATCTGTTATAACGCAAATTTAGAGTTTTGTTAGAACCCTTTTCTGTAATTAGTACGCAGTTGCTGTTAACCTCATTAACCTCGTTGCAGTTCCGTGCATTGGTCTCTCTTCACACGGTCAAGTTGGTGGCCCCGCCTCTAGCCCTAGCTTGGTGGAGAAGCGAGTTGCTCTCTCGCGCTCTCCACCGCACATAGCCAGGTACACCCGGCTCATCCGGCACCGTCCTGAGCCAGACATCGTCCATAATTTTTATTGCAAAAAGTACGAAACTGTCTCTTTAGCTTCGCTTGTCCAGAATCAGAATTTCTTTAGACTCGTGTTGTTTGCTTCAGCACAGAAACTTCAGTATTGTTTTCTTATGACTGAGACGTCATTCAAGGAGCTAGTGATAATTTGACTCGTAACACTGCATAACACGAGTTTCAGTAACATTAAAATTAATATCATGGTTCTGCGATTATTAATATGTTGCATCTACATACGTATACATATACTCGTATATACACATGTATACACATTTAGGTGGTTAAAATATTAATTTCAGTTTTAACCTCTAATATTGTTTCTTTTGTAAAAAATTAAAAACCCACAGAATTTCAATTCATTTCAATAATATTCAGAGAGTCTTGCCTGACTGGAAATTTTCTTCCTTTGTTACTCTATGTGGCATGCGGGTCATCCTCAGATTGTATTATCCCCTCGAAGAGAAGATGGTCACAACTGGCAATTGCTTTGCCTGGTTAAAGTCAAATATTTACTAGGGTGGCCTTGTCGATGGTCTTAACAGTGCTGCGATGGTCCAACAACAACAATAACAACAACAACAACTTGGAACAAGAACCATTTTTGATCTTCATTGCGTGTTTGGGAGTTGTTTTGTAGTTTAATCTTATTTGTTTCAAAGTGTTATTGTTCCAGTGGTTCTATACTTGAAGGAATTGTCCAGGAACTTGCTAATTCTCTCAATTAGGAAGACGTCTTTATCTTTTTTTTTTTTATTTTCCTGAACTCTCATTTATAATCGTCAACTGATGGCAGAAATATTTTCCCTCTCGCGCTCTCAAAAAAAATTCCTTGTTTTCTTCGATTGTATTTCATATCCATGGTTCGTTCATGTGCTATATCAAACGAATAATCCAATTCAATCTTGAAAGTCGAATGTTTTGTCTGAGGGTTCCATTCTTTCTGATTTTGTTCATTTTCATAACAGTTTTCACTGCATCGTGCGAGTGTGTTGTGGGGAACCTGGCTTTTTTTTCCATATTACTAAAACGGAGTTTACTCTCATGTACTGTTTTCCCGAGTAACATTATGATAGTAAATAGAGTTAAACAGTAGTTGCCTTTCTTATGGTAATCTAGCCCAAGAGATAGTGTCTATCAGCTCTCCTATTAGCCACACCTCACTACATTTCTAGTTTGCCCACTCATACTACTATTACGAGAAAAGTACAATATGTAGGTTGACGAAATTAAATAGTTAATAGCTTTTACAATATTTGAATCCTTATATTTAATAGTGTACTTGCAACTATTAGCACAGAAAGGTACAGGAACTTGTATAAAATTCTCCAAAACAAAATTTGTCGTATTGCTGTCAATTACGTGACATCAAATATATAATAATAATAATATTCCTCTATTATAAATGACTTGCACCAAAAAGCTCCTATACAGGCAGTTATGGATTCAGTTTCAGAGGAAAAGTTAAGCCTAAATTAAAATCACTGCAAAAATTGAAAAAAAGTAAAATATATTAAATCTAATGTGGCAAATAGTAACACTGGACAAACAAATTTGAACTTTTTTCCTGTTCATCAAGTAAAATAGGGTGATTCTGATAGATTTTTGCACGTAGAATATGGATATGGATGCGATTGGCAGCATTAGAGCTACTCTCTTCGGGAGGTACTGGGGCCGAAGATGGTACTGTGGCACTGAAAATTGCTAAAATAGCAGTTAGATGAATTGCACTTAATGGGGAAACCAGTGGTTTGCCAGCAAATAGCGGGGTACAACTAGAAACACTAGAACAGGAGTGGTCGTACGGGATATTTTTAATGTGGAATCCGAACCACGCCCCACCAGCATCCCAGCGTCTTAACCACTAGGCCACCCAGGGTACCCATTTATCTACCAACCATTTTCTTTGTGTGGGAGGATGAACAGCTGGGTTTTGTTGCGTGCCGGCTGCCGTCACCGGGTCTCGATCCCGGGGCCGATGGATTCGCAGTCAGCGACGCTAACCACTACATCACCGAGGCGCCATATATATAGTGTTTGTCATTTACCATTACTAATTCAGACTATATAACTGTGGGTGATGGAAAATGTTCACTTATCTTCGAAATCAGCACTAAAGAGTCAGTAAGAAACACCCAACACTACCAGAGGAACATAATCTTTGTTGAACAGTGTAATTACATCAAACCTTCCTGAAGAAGTTCACAAGTTTTGACAAATGTTACTAAATTCATTATTGGTACTCTAAATAAATCAGTGATGTTAGAGGTAATTCTTGTTAATACCTCGCTCTTTCCAAAAATTCTAAAGATGTTTAAACTCTTTTGGACATAGCTGTAGTGTATATACATTATACATATATATATATAGTGGTCCGTTCAACTGAACCTAACCTTCATTTGTTTGAAAAATCCATGATTACAGTTCAATTATTCCAATTCCGGGTTATTATTCGTTTTTTGACCCAGTCACACCCAGCTATAACGGCAATATATATTGAATAACCAATCAAAACTGAATAAGAAAATATATATATTATCTTGTGCAAATTTGTATAAAATATGTTTTTCTATTAAAATATATTTCCTATTTTTGGTGTTTTTTCAATATATATATCTTGACTATTTGGTGAATATTTCTTATTTTTGGTGATTCTGGCTACTTCTGCGTAATTCAATTTGTCCTGTTTTACAAGTAAATCATTTTTAGCAATTTTTCGTCTGTTCAGTTTGGTTTTTTTGTGACGAAGTATGACGTGTCAGTTATGCATATTTGATTTTGAAGACGTGATCCGCCATATTGCCCTCGATGAAGACAAGAGTTTAGACCTTTTTTTCAATCACAGAATAATTAAGACATCCGTGACCTGCCCTAAATGCAGTAGTGCTTGTATTTTAAGAAAAGACCAGAAGGTCTTTACGTGCCGTAAAAAAAATCCTAAAAATAACCGTATGTCATTTCAATTTAAGGGCACGCGAAATTTAGCGGACTACCCATGCAAGGTTGGCACATGTTATTACATTATCATTTGTATAATTTAGGTCACGGGGGTACGGGGGCGGAGCCCCTGTAAAGATCACGCATCACAAATTGATCGGTCCTAATGTTTTGCAGACAGTTCAGTACGTGACACCAGTTAGGTCAACTGTACGCCCTTGATGATTGGTTAGGTTAAGTCATGATATTTTCATTTAAATTCATTAGTTTAAACGAAAATGACGAGTGCAAACTTTTCTGGTTAATTTTGAGGTGTTTTGTACGAAACTGCCATCCGTTTCCTGTGCAAATGCGTAGTTTTCAAGATGACGATATCTCGAAAACTACGCATTTGCACAGGAAACGGATGGCAGATTCGTGCAGAACACCTCAAAATTGACCAGAAAAGTTTGCTCTCATTATAGAGAGAGACTGGGTCAAAAAACGAATAATTACCCAATTCCGAAAGAAAAACTTGGATTCCTATTCCAGTTCCGGAAACGTTTCCGACTTTAATAATTCCAATTGTCCCATAAACAAAAACATTACATCCGATTCGGATTCGAATTCCAACTAAAAATTCTCTCAGATTTCTGACGCGAGTTTCAAAGCATTTAATATTTTTGGTCAAAAATTTTAAATAAATATAATATATAAATAACACTGGTCAACACTCATTTTATTGCCAATCATATTAGAGTGATTTTGGGGTAACTTTGTGGTGCTGATTCCGAATATGACATCGGTTTTGCTAGATTGGCTCTAATTTATGAGATAATTGGTACCCCATTGAAACACGTAAAAATGCAAAAAATTTAATGTTCAGGCGGAGCCTACTTACTGGTTGGGTGGCCGATGACTTATATACGGAGGGGGAATATTCTAGAATGATCGCGGAGTAAACACTAAGAATATTCGCGTCTCTCACCATCTAGAATGTTTCGGTAGTTTCCCATATGCACGCGTTATGGTTACGTTTCCTATTAATTGAGGGTATTCATTATCTCAAGAACTAGAGCCAAATCGGAAAAACTGCTTTCATTTTGGAATTCAGCAACCCCAAAATACCCTAAATTCGTACGAATTTCCTTGGCAACGAAACAAAAAATTTTTTTTATTGAGCTGTGTAATTGATGAAACATATATTACAATAATCTTATCATGGTTTCCACGCATGGTTTACAACCTTTTTGAAAACAATTATACACAAATCATTTTACCATAGATTCCATCGTTTCCAACCTTCTCCAAGCCGTGGTACCCCGAAATAACAATCCCAAAATTTCTTGCGACAACACGTCATCTTAGACCAGTGGTTCCCAACCTCGGGTCGCGGGGGTCCTCAAGTAGGGTCGCGAAAGGTCACTATATTCACTATTTCTTAGTTTATATACATTTTTAAATTTTATCACAAGGCTGAGGATCGGGAGATCCTGTTGGTGGCCAATTTAGGGTTGCATCAAAAAAAGGTTGGGAATTACTGTCTTAAACCATCGATAATGAAAATTAAATGAACCTAATACTATAAATTAACTTCAATATGATATTTGAGCCTGTTTTTCTGAGCAGCGTTTCATCATAATTATTTACGATGTAATTTTTTTTTCATTTTCTTTGAATGGTTAAAATAATATTGTGATTATTAAACTCCCTCGTCTCGCGGCACCCCCATGATTCTCCCGTGACACCCGGGTTGGGAACCAGTCATGGAACATACAAATGTTGAACTATTGATGTTTCCTTTATTTCACAGCTTTACGTGGAACCCGAACCGCGGGTCGTTACATAATCTGGACACGGACGATGGTCTCCCATCCAACTGCTACACAGACCCAATGTCGCTTAATAGGTTAGGTTAAGTTAATTAAGAAGATGACCTCTCAAGTCAAATAAAACGAACATGGGTGTATCGCTTAGGCCCCTATACCTAGTTCTTAGACAACTGGGAATAAGTGAGGTAAAGTGTGCAATAATTCACATACTGTAATGGAGTAAATTTTTTGGGAGTTGAACACTTTTGGTACCTCGGAACACAAAGACATTCTATACAAAATCTAGTATTATTATTAGTCGAAAAATTGTTATTTCTGGTTAGGTTATGCTGGGCTGGGGGGTCACCAAGTTAATTTAGATTGGGTTAACTAGTGCCTTATTATTGAGGAACTTAACAGTAAAGCCCCTTCGAGCACACAATTGCGTCCGAAATAATTATTAAGTTAGGTTCATTAGTTTTTTAACACAGTTTCCACAAAAGAATCGTACAAATTCCATTTGAAATAAGCTGAGTTTGTACAATTCCTTTGTCGACACTGTAAATAAACTTAAAAAATCAGTACATCACTAATATGGATGGTTTTTTTTTTGTGTAGGAAGGAGGGGCCAGGGGTGAATGCCCGCAAAAACGACCTCTCCCCAACCTTAGAAGAAGAGCCAAAATCAAGGTTCAGGGGTTTTCGAGATGCCTGGATACTCTGCGTTCGAAAGACTGGAAGTCAGACAAGTGGAAAGATGGATTGAGGAAGCTTGTTCCCGAGTTGAGTATATGAAAGATTGAAAATACCAATTAACCTTTGCGTTACGGAGTTGGACAGAAAAGGAATGATAATTCGTCGAAAGTCGAGTACCGCGTGCTCTCCTTAAAGGAAGCATGCAGTTAAAGAGTTCAGAAGAGCGGTGTCCGTTATAACAGCAACAGTAAAAAGAGAGGGATTGAAGGCAGTCAATAAGAGGCGGGGAAGTGATGAGACGAAAAGCCTTTGATTCTACCCGGTTAAGTAGAGCTGTGCGGGTTGAGCCACCCAACACGTCAGAAGCGTACCTCATGAACTGCGCAGCAGGTACAACACATCTAACCTCTTAGAAGCTGTTTTAGAAACAGTATATGTGATCTTTCCAGAAAAGATCACGAGAAAAGGAAACGCCAAGAATGTTAAGAGAAGAGGAAGGATTGAGTCGTGTATTGTTGAAGATTGTGACGAGTAGACAGATGAAGGAACCAAGTTTTTGAGGCGTTGAAAGCCACATGGTTTTCTCTGCCCTTGTCGGGAATAGTAGAAAGATCAGTGGTCAGGTGCACCACAAAAGTCATTCCATGCTTCGCGTAGGACGGCTGAGATGGACGCTTCGTGAAGCAGGTGAAGTGAAGAGTGGAATCATTGGCATAGAAGTGGACAGGACAGGAAGTGCGACTTAATTGATGATTGATTAATGAAAGAAAAGGAGTAGGTGACAAGACAAAACCCCGAGGAACACCACTGTTGACCCTTTCGCTGCAGTGGCCCGTATACGGTTCCAAAATTCGTAGCGTTATGAAATTCTTCGCAGCGAAAGGGTTAATAGATTGAAGAAAAGAACGGTGTCCATCTACAACTGTAACTGTAGATCGGCAAGAAAGGAAATCAGAGATGAAGATACATATAGGATAGAAACCGGAGGAGGGCAGTTTGGAGATTAATGATTTGTGCCACATTATCAAAAGCTTTTGATATGTCTAACGTAATAGAAAATGTTTCTCCGAAATCCCGAAAGGAGGATGACCAAGAGTCAGAGAGAGATGCAAGATCGCCAGTAGAGCGTCCCTTGCGGAACCCATACTGACGATCTGAAAGAAGATTGTGAGGAGAGAGGTGTTTAAGAATCTTCCTATTAAGGATATATTCAAAAACTTCAGAAAGGCAAGAAATCAAAGCAATTGGACGATAGCTGGAGTGTTGTCACCCTTCTTTGGGACAGGCTGAATGAAAGCGAACTTCTAGCAGGAAGGAGTTTTGTCAGAAGAGACGGCAACTGGACCGTCAGAATGGAAAAGGGGAGGAAAAGAAGAAATAGTGAAGATGTTGGAGAGGTTGGAGAGGTTCTTAGCTAGATGCCAGAAAAGAACGAGAAGAAACAGAATTAGATTGGTTCTCTCATTTTCTCGGATGAAGGAATTTTTGGAGAGTCGAAGAACAGACTTTGCAGGATTCCGGCCAGAAATAAGCCGAGTGAGAGTCAGGAGGCTGGATGACGACGGTACCTTCTGAAAGCCTCCTCTCTGCTGCGGATTGCATTAGAGCAAGTATAATTAAACGAAAGGTTTTTTTTTACATTAGTCATAGGAATAGAATATGTAATATACGCCTCCATGCCCAAGAGAATCACCTCCGTGATGAGCTCACAGCACACTCGGAAAGGCCTCCGACACGGAAGCAGTACTCATGCGAAATAGGAGTACTGCCTAAGGGCCTCCCAATCAGCGGCGCCAAAGTTCCTCTTGAGAGGATCCAAAGGCCGAATTGGAGCGATAGGACAGGAAACAGATATAAGATTGTGGTTGGAGGAGCCCAACAGGAGAAAAAAGTTTCACAGAGTAAGAAAAGGATGAGAGGCGAGAAATAAATCCAGAATGTTGGGCCTCTCTCCAAGGCGATCGAGAATACGAGAAGGGTGATGTGCAATCTGCTCTAGGTCATTTAGGATGAAAAGTTGTAAGCTAGTTCACCAGGAGTGTTAGTGAAATGGGAGGAAAGCCAAAGGTAGTGATGAATACTGAAATCTCCGAAATTGGAGATTTCAGCAAAGGGAGAGCGGGATAGAATGTATTCCACTTTGGAAGTGAGGCAGAGTGTATATAATTTGGAGGATTCGAGTTTGGAAATATGAGAACGAGTTAGGTCATTGCGTACATATACGCAACATCCACCTTTGGAGTAAAATTAAGTATAGAAAAAGTAAGTGTACAGAAAAGGGGTTGCTGTCAGTCGTCCAAGACACCCGAGTTTGTGATGAAGAGAAGGTGAGGTTTAGAGGGGGAGAGGTGGTGTTCAACATATTGAAAATATGGTGAAAGGCCACGAATGTTGCTGAAGTTTAGGAGAAGTGAATCAGGTAGAGGCCCAGAGCATCTCGCATGGGCAGTGGGTATCGGCAGTGGGTGAGCCAGGGCCCAGAAGTGGGGACATTTATGGTCCCCTCTCCAGGGAAGTCCGAGGCTCTTGAAGTTGCCTTTTTTCATTTTGAAAAGATTATGTAGTGTGTAAGATGCATGGATGTGTAGTGAAGAGAAGCGTGTGTTTGAGACCATGGTGGAGTGCTTACAGGGTAGATGAGAGACGGAAAAAGATCAGCTGAGGAGAGTGACAGGAAAAACGGGAGTTTCAGCACTCCCTGTCCTCTGTCTAACGTCCCCCCCCCCCCCCCGACCCCGAGTACTTCCCTGGTCAATTGGTCTCTACAATCTCCTCCTCATATATATATATATATATATATATATATATATATATATACGTGTGTGTGTGTGTGTGTGTGTGCAATGTGACTGGAAAATGCAAAATTTTCGAGCAAAAAATGAAATGAAATTAATGTTACCTTTTAATAGCAGTTTTTAGGACTAAAATATTTGTACTATTTTAAAGATTTCCTCTTTCGTCATTCTTGTTTTTTTTTTTGTTCGTTCTTTCTCTATCTTCCTCACTCCTTTCATCCCTTCAATTTTATTCCAATTCCATAATAACAGCATATTATTACTTCGTAACGAATGAATGGCGCTGGAACAAGATTTCCTAATGACGTTGATTGGTCATTGGTACACGTGGAAAACAGTTGAACTCCGGAAATTGGATTTCACCTCACGAGGGACCAAATAATTCTTTACTTTTACTTCACTATTTCCGTATTAACTAATACAATTTGTAGTTTTTTAATTATTTACTGTGTGTGTGTATATATATATATATATAATATATAATATTCTCGCTCTTATTTAGTTCAACGTTGATAGAAATTTACGAAGGAACATTTTTTAAAGAGGGTTAAATTAAATGTCACGATGTTTGTCACACGACTCGTGTAACTCGATTTACGTTCGAAATTTTTCGCTTTTCTTGCTTCTTTTTTATGTTAAAAGTCGGAGAAATGGTATGGCCGGAGTGGGTTTACCGCACGACGCGTCCATAATTGCATTTCATCCGTCATTTCCGCCTCAAGAGAACTTCCGAATTGGGAAAAGGTGGCGCCTATTTCTCACGAAAGAAAAAGCCTTCAAATACCCCCTCATCAAAGGAGAAGAATTCCACTGAATTGCCATAAGAAAGTACAGGATTATACGAGTTCTTAACTCATTCATTGGTCGAATGGAAGACCTCGAGTGTCTCACTTATGGAAACGGGCAAGGTCAAAATTTTTAAGACTTTTCGAAAGGGTAAAGAAAAAAATATGACCCCAAAGGTCAAACGTGGAAATTAAGCGTTCTCGAGACAACAATACAAATTGTAAAACCAACCAAACAAAAGATTCAATTTCATAAATTCCGAAAACATCCTCACTTTCTTTCGAGAGCAAAGCATCATCGCTCTGCGATCACCATTTAAAAATAAAATAACCTCTCATAACCTTAAGTCGAATTTTAACTCAATCCTTTAGTGTTAATGTCCACTTGTTTAACTCTGTTGGTTTATTGAGCATTTTCAGAAATTATATTTAATGAGATTTATTTCATACGAAATCTAGCAACAACATTAATAAGTGTTGTTATTAAAAATTTTACTAATTACACAACCAAAATTTGTTTACAGCAACCAAATATATGCAGAGAAATAACTATATGCCAACCAATCCAAATGATTAACCCAATCTCCTCCGCTTTGACTGACATTTAAGTTTATCAGAAATATGCAACCAAGGTCAGAGGAATCAAACTGACATTAGTTGGCAAAACCTTAAACATGTACTTAGTTGGTGGTAACAAACGTGCGTAATTAAAGTAAAGTGAATATGGCAGTTAAGTGGAAATATATTATAGACAATTTAGTAAAAAGTTCGCCTACAAACGAAATTCCAAAAAGCATAAAAAATTACTACCGTATTTTACTCCTCATAAGACGCTACTTTTTTCCTGAAAAACGCCTCCAAAACTCACTTCAGGGATCATATGTCATTGTTTTGTTTAATGTTCTTTTAATAAAGTTATAGGAATATATTTTTTTGTCAGGCTGATAAATCTTCGAAATATTTTTTTCCTAAATATTCTTTGCTAAATATAGGGTGCGTCTTACCACTTGTAGCGTCTTATGGGGCGTAAAATACGGTAACTGGTAAAGATCGGGTTTTGTTTTTGGAATTTTATTCTCGTCACCAAGAGAAATGAAATACCCAAAGTAAAACAGAATATAACCAATTAGTAATTCTTATGCTTTCTAGAAATCCTATTTTGGTGGACGAACATTTTTTTCCGAAACTGTACATAATACCACAAACGCACCATGTACACAAACATGTCCACAAAACGATATTTGTATTATAATTTAAAACATAAGCTTGACAATACGAGCCTGAAAACGGCGATTTCCGCACACACCAAGAATGAGAGAATAATACAAAATTTACCTGTACTTGTATTGGGTTCTGGACATTGTTGCGAAGGCGGTGTATCAGTCAACTCGGCTAAAAATTCCTCACCAGTCGCCTGCAGTAATTAAACAAAAAAATCTTGTTAATTAAATTAATGCAAAGTAAATTTTCGAATTACACGCTTAGTTTCAAATTAATATTTTTAATATTCCTTTGATAAAAGAAAAGAAAAACCAGCACACATACTTCACCATTATCTTTCATAGATATACACGCGAAAAGTTTAATATATATATATTTTTTTTTTTCATGGATCTTCTCCATGTTTTAAAATTAAAATTCTCAGTTTCTGTCAGAAGAAATCTTAATGGACATTAATTGGTATGTATCTATTCGTGCTTCAACAATCAACCAACTGAAAGTGACAACTTGTTGCCACGTGATTTCTTTCGGTTATATATATATATATTTTGCTACAAGTTTTTGGAACATACTTCGGGCCAGTTAGGGTGACTCTTAATCCGGGTTAATTACACTTGGTTAGGTGGTTGGTTAGTTATTTCCTCCGTCACCAACTTTCGGCCACCCATGGGCCCAAAAAACTGGTGACTCCGAAATTTAATATATATTTATAGTATGTCTCAGGTATTCCAGCCCGACGAGGTGTACTGTTGAATACACGAAAGACCTTGGAATCATTTTATTTTTATATTTCCTTGTGAGCTTGCATCATTCATTCATTTCAGGTTTGAGAGGGAAATTCATCTCATATATATATATTATATATATATATATATATATAATATACAGGGTGGGCCAAAAGTTCCTTTATCGAGATTATTGAATTTTAGTTTGTGTGTATTTTCATATTTCTTTACTATATATATATATTTCAAGAATATAAGCAAGGAACCCAGGGAAAAGGAAAATAAAAACACGAAGTCCGAGCGCTTTCGTGATATATTCACATCTTCAGGGATGTGAAGATGTGAATTATTACGAAAGCGTTCGGACTTCGTATTTTATTTTCCTTTTCCCTGTGGTTCCTTACTCATTAAAAAGATCACGCGTGTTTGTGAATTGTGTATATATATATATATATTGCACTTTACGGCCTTAAATTTAAGCCAGTAAGCAACGTAAATAAAAATGTTACTAAAATAAGTTGTCATTTCACGATTTTATCGTCCAAACAGACAGGGTCATACGACAGACGGACCAACAACTTCGTTTAACACGGAAACCGAATCACTGTCGCTACATAATCTGCCCGCAGAAGACGGCTATCCAACCAACTGCTACTACTCAGACTCAACATCGCTTAACGTCGCTTATCGACAGGAAGCGGCGATGTAAAATAACTACGATTTAGCTCACTAAAATAAGTTAAATTTGAAATTAACGTCATAAATGGGCGGAGCAGTAATTTGTTATAATTATTAATACTTTATTTACGAGCTTACTTCAACTGAAGAAGTGAATTTCACGATTCGTATAAGAAAAAGAAACACTATCATTTCCAACAGTTTAGTCCGGTACGATGTTTCGGAATAATGACATTCCTCTTGACTCAGGTCGGAGACAGTCCATAATTACTAACCAAATCAAACCAAACGTAAATTACTAAGCCAGTATTGGCTGTCTCCGAACTACGTCTGGATTCTGGAAATTCGCCCATTAATCAATCAAATCACATGGCTGTTACATAAAAGATCATTCATAAACGTCTTGAACCGAACCGCGAACCGAAAACCGGAATGAACCGCATATTTTTGGCGAACCTGAACCTGAACCAAACCATTAAAATTACAGCAACCTGAACTCGAACCTGAACCTGAACCTTTTAAAAATATGTTACGCAAACCGGTTCGGCAAAAGATACGGAATTGAGCCAAATAAAATTTACAATTTGACAATTGATAATGAGAAGTAACACGATCAAGGCAACAGAAACTTTCGGCAACAGAAGAGTGTTAGTTACACTGAGGCAAGTTGTTCTACAGAATATCACATTGTAACCATTGATGAAAATGATCATATTTTAGATAACACTGATGATAACGATAATAATGGTAATAATGAAAAAGATACAGCAAATGTGCTAACAATGAAAATGCATATAGAGAAAATATACTGCAAGAAGTTTCTACCGTGGGAATTAAAGGAGTTAGGAGCGCTGCTCACATTCCGTAATTAACCGTTATGATGCACTTAAAAATCAGACTGTCGACAATAAGGGCAAAGCAAGGTATGCCGTTAAAAAATTGAGAACACCAACATGCTACCAGTACTGACGAAAATGGAATACAAGAAACCAATAATCAATGTTATTACTAAATGGAATTCTACCTTTGATATACTGGAGCGTTATTGGAACTCCGAGAATTTTGCACTGATATGGCATCATCAAATTCAGAATTCATGTTACTGTAGGAAAATCGAAGAAATTAACTCCGTTTTCATGCCACTTAAAACTGCCACAAAGATTTTGCAACAACAACAACTACTGATTTTTGGAGGATTACGATGGTACGTGGCTGAAGCGCCAATTTGATGTAAAGAATGTTGAGACACGCTTTGTAGGAACTCTATTTAATTGCGTGAAAGAAAGGAAAACAAAGCTACTTGAAAAACCTGTTTTTAGCAGCAATATTTCTAGACAAGATATAACGTTCTCTTGGACGACGTGAAAAAAGGTTTGGCCATGAAGGAACTAAAGAAACTCTGGCTCCGCTTAATAAATATTAATGAAGCTAGTAAAGATACTAAAAAAGAATGTACCAGTTGTACCACAGCCAATCAAAATTTGGGTAGTGAATCATGAGAAGCAGATGAACTAAAAGATTTACTAAGAGTCAAAGACGCTTAAAAATACTTCAACATTAGTTAGGTCTCGAGTTCAACTAGAAAATGTTCACACTGATTATCTGTTAAACTCTTTCTGAAAGTTCGTAGGATGAACAGGAACGAGTGTATTTTGCAATTCTGGGAAACAAAAACAATCAACCACAACTCTAGAAACTAGCGACGGTTGCTCTCTCTGTCCCTGCAACTCAGGTTTCAGTTGAACGACTTTTTTCAAGTATGCGAGCTAGCTTGTCTCCAGTGAGAACAAAATATGAAAGACAACATAACGGAGAATATCCTCACAGTGAAATATTCCAAATTGTTTGCTAAAAATCAGTGAAGTGGCAAATTAACCTAATTTTTGGGGATAATCAACATTTGTATCAATAACATCAATAAATTGTCATTTGGTCAGATTTTCAAAATAATAAATACCCATAATATGGAACTGATGTATAGTTTTATTATTTTTGTAGTTATTTTCAATGTTCCTGTTCTTAATTAATTTTTCCCTAAAAGACATACAAACCCATTACGACATTTAAATTGTTAAACCGTACAGATAGATAGTATTTTTTATGCAGGAAGGAGCGGCTAAGGGCGACTGTCCGCAAAAGCGCGTGCCCCCCGCCCCCCTAGAAGAAGAGCCAAAATCAAGGTCCAGGGTTTCCGAGATGCCTGAACACTCTGCGTTTGAAAGATTGGAGGTCATAGACAAGGGGAAAGATGGATTTAGAAAGATCGTTCCAGAGTTGACCAGTTGAAAGATTGAAAATATCGATTAACCCTTGCGTTAGAGAGTTGGACAGAAAAGGAGTGAGAAAGTGTCGAAAGTCTGGTGCTGCGAGCTCTCCTTAAAGGAGGAGGCATGCAGTTAGAGAGTTCAAAAGAGCAATGTCCGTTATAACAGCGATAGTAAAGAGAGAGAGAGAGAGAGAGAGAGAGGCAACATTGCGGCGAAGAGAGAGGGATTGAAGACAGTCGGTAGGAGGCGGGGAATTGACGAGAAGAAAAGCATTTAATTCCACTCAGTCAAGTACAGCTGTGTGGGTTGAGCCATCCCATCCCATACATGAGAAGCATACTCCATACAGGAGTGGACAAGATCCTTGTACAGAGAAAGCAACTGAGCGGGTGTGAAGAAACCGCGGAGGCGGTACAGCACACCTAACTTCTTAAACACTGTTTTGGAAAGAGTATATGTGCCTGTCTCATTTATATTTCTTAAATAAAAACACCTGTGAACCGGTTCGAACCGGTAACCGAACCTATATATTTTCTAAAACTATTGAACCCGAACAAAACCGGAACATCAAAATATTCTCCGAACCGAACCTGAACCGAACCGATTATTTCAATTATTCATGATGCACTAAAGCCAGGGCCTATCACAGGAGGGGGCTAGGAGGGCCATTTGGCCTGGGCCTTAAGCTTAAGGGAGGCCTCAAATTTAGAAACTTTCAGGTTTGAATATAATGTCTTGCAGTGAAAGTAATAACTGGGTTTAGCTATGGGCCTCAAAAGCAGGAAGTGGCCCGGGCCTCTCTGGACCTCTGAGAGGGTCTGACTAAAGCAATAACTTTTAAAAACAGAAGATAGAGAGAAGTTATATTTCTAGTCATTAAAATAAACTATTCACAACACGGTTAAAAACTTACTTAAAACTAAACATTCAGTTAAAAAGTTATGAATATTGAGATTGGATTTGTAAATCAGAAGAAATTGCATTTATGCTCAATCCAAGTCCGAAACTCTTCAGACCAATGTTGCCAATAGCACTGATATTAGATGGTTGTGCTGTTGGGAATGGTCTGGGATAACAGCGTTGGTTGGTTGGTTTAAAAGTAAATTAGGACAGGTTGATTTACCAAAGCGTTAAAAAATACGTGATTTGAAATGGCGTTTGGTTTTAGCCAATGTACGATCCCATACAGTGGTTACACTGAAATTTAGAAACTAGTGCAGAACTTAACTTCGGTAATTTATTCTTGAATTTAAGTAAATTTTGCCATGTTGTGCGAAGCTTCAATGTAATTTTGATGATCTATTGAGGATAAAACAAACTTTTGTTTTATTTATTATGTAATTTAAAAGTGGTCATGCCTAAAAGAGGGAAGGATAAATATACTATTCCCCCCCCCCCCGGTGCGTTGGTACCTCTATCATTAAGGGGTTTTCACACTGTATACGAAGTGTCACCAATTATGGCATTAACAGATTTTAGTGGATATCTCATTCTTATGAAGAGAATATTTTTTTAAAAATTTAAAAGTCTTGATGAAGTAAATATAGCTGAAGCCTATTCCATAAGCTCTATTGATCAAGGTGGAGACCAGATTGCGTTTGTACTTAACCTCTTTTGGACCAGTGGGTCAAATATGTACTGTTTCCAATACATGTACTCGTAACTTAACCCTACAGAAACTTCGGTCGTTAAAAGGTTAACACGGAATTAATGAATAAGCTGAACCAGTGAATTTTGGCGACAGATAAACACAAACCTTTATCGGTCTTGGTAATATAAAGGCCCAAAAAAAAACAGCCTACTATTAGAATCTACAGGGTGTCCGAGAATTATCTGTACAATTTTTGGCTGTTATTAAAAGTCAACCATGAAGTGTAGAAATTCCAGTGTTGTCCCATTTTACAGAGAATCTCATTAAGTTTTTTCTGATACCACGTTTTGACAAGTTTTTTAGAAATGTACGAGGGTGACAGACATTGATGATTTAAAAGAATCACAGCTGCTATTGAGCGAATTGATGTGGATATGCTGCAGCGTACATGGCAACATTTGGAGTATCGATTGGATGTTTTGCGAATCACTAATGGTGCACATATCGAATGTTTGTAACAATGTTACTTTAATAAAAGAAACTTTTGAAAATACAGATTCTAAATAATCTTGTTTAAGAATTTTACGTGTTATCAAGAATTTTATTAAAAGATGAAATTGTACAGATAATGTTCGGACACACTGGAATTTCTAAACAACTTGTCAAAACTTGGTATCAGAAAAAACTTAGAGATTCTCTGTAAAATGGGACAACACTGGAATTTCTACACTTCATGGTTGACTTTTAATAACAGCCAAAAATTGTACAGATAATTCTCGGACACCCTGTATTCCTGGATTAGTTTAAACCAGTGCTTTAAAATCATGTAACTGAAATAACGCCTTTTTTTCCCCATTTTTTTCATGAAAAAGTTGGAAACAAAATTAAATGTGTATTAAACAAAATCCAAAATATATTTACTTAAAAAATTTGGATCACCTGAAGATCAGGGCCCCCAGCCTTCTTTAGTTAGCTTTATAAAGCTAACTAATGAAAATATCACGACCTAACCAGCCAATCGTCAAGGGCGTACAGTTGACCTAACGATTGGTTAGGTTAAGTCGTGATATTTTCGTTAGTTAGCTATATAAGGCTAACTAAAGAAGGCTGGAGGCCCTGAGCTTCAGGTGATCCAAATATTTTAGCAAATTAGCTTTTAAGATTAGCTCTGAAATTATAATCGAGGGTAGTTGTACAGTACAGTATAGTTCGTAGTCCAGTTATATGCAGTCATTTTCTACTAATATAGCCCTCTGCAGATGCTGTTATAAATAAAAAAACAACTATTTTTATGTTAAAAATGTTAAAAATGTTAAAAATGTTGGCCATTTGGAACAGTCTCTTAAGACACTAGTCAGCTAGATGTCTTTCCCCCAAAAAAGTAACTTACATTTAGATTTATGTAATAATTTCCAATTTACTTATTTCTGAATTAATAAATGTATTTGATTAAGACTTCAAGCGTAAGTCTGTTGTAAGTACTTTACCATCATATGCAAAGTTTTTGATGCTAAAGTCGGATCATTTTTGTGTACATTTTTGTGTAGAAGAGCGTCCGCACAAGATGAGGAGAAAGAACGAACAAATGAAAAATGAGACACCTCCCGGGAATCGAACCCGGGATCATCCAATTGCCGGTCGGACATGCTAACCACTGCACCGAGGTCCCCAATCAGTCAGAAGTTGTAATTCTCCTACATACGAGCGGAATCGAATGCCCTGACGGGGCGCCTTCTCATGCCGTATATATATATATATATATATATATATATATGATGCAAACCCACAAGGAAAAAGAAAAATGATTCCAAGGCCTTTCGTGTATTCAGCAGTACATCTCGTCAGGGAATTCCCTGGCGAAGTGTACTGCTGAATACACGAAAGGCCTTGGAATCATTTTTTCTTTTTCGTTATGGGGTTTCCATCATTCATTCATTTCACGTATTTGAGGGTGAAATTCATCATTATACAGGGTGTCCCAGAATTAACTATCTATTTCAATGAAATCGGACAAATTTTTTAAAACACACTTTTATTTATGTTTATCATGTTTAATGTGTGTTAAAAATGTATAAATTTCTAAATTTTTTTCATAATTTTATTTTCATAATTTTTTCATAGTTTTTCATAGTTTTATTTTTAGAATGGCAAAGAGACTCTCCAAAAGTTAACGTGTGGCTTGGAATGACCAAATCCAAAATTTATGGCCCATTCTTCTTTGCGAAAGCAACTGTAACAGGTACCGTCTACCTTGATATGCTTCAGCAGTTTCTCGAACCACAGCTTCTTGATGATGGCATTCTTGATAATGTTGTATTTCAACAAGATGGAGCACCATGTCATTATGCTCTAATTGTTCGAGAATACCTCAACAGTCGCCTTCCAAATCGGTGGATTGGACGTGGAGGACCTCGACCTTGGCCTCCGCGTTCTCCCGATTTGACACCCCTTGATTTCTTTGCATGGGGTTTCATAAAAACAAAAGGTTTATCGCCAAAAGATCAATAGTTTAGCTGAACTTAAAGAACGCATCCAGTTGGCAGTGCGGGAGATAGCACCTGAAATGCTTCAAAATGTGTTTCGCAGCGCTGAGGATAGATTTGAAATTTGCAGAGATACAGACGGTGCACATGTTGAAACTTCTCAATAAAGTTTTGACTTATGATTTATAAATCTATTTGTTTTTGTATCATAATTTAGTAATAAACACAAAATTATGTCAGTTTTTATTAAATTTGTCCGATTTCATTGAAATAGATAGTTAATTCTGGGACACCCTGTACAGGGTGTACATAAAGTCAGGATCTATTTTTGTGAAATAATTATTTTTTTCTATTTTTCTTTTCAGAAGCCCTTAGAATGAATACAGAAGAGCGTGTGGCAATAGTAATTTGGCGAATCGAGGGAAAGAAATACAATGACATCAGAGAGAAGTTTAGAAGGAGATTTCATAAGCCGGGGCCAATAGACAAGACAATACGAAAATTGGTGAACAAATTTAAACGTACGGGATCTGTAAATGATGAAGCAAGATCAGGACGACCGTGTATGTCAGATCTTACCATGAATGCAGTACGCGGAATTATCACTGAGGAGCCACGTACGTCCGTTCGTGCTGCATCACACAGACTCGGCCTCCCGACGTCATCTGTGCACAAAATTCTGAGTTAATTTGCAAAAGAAAAGCTATCATTTGCAGGTTTTACATGATTTACATGAGGAAGATTTCCCTCAACGAAGTGGTGTGTGTGCTGATCTCGTAGAACAAATCTGGAGTGATAATTTAATGGACAACATTCTCTTTAGTGATGAAGCCACTTTCCATACGTGTGGAAAAGTAAATCGCCATAACTGTCGAATTTGGGCAGATGAAAGACCGAATGATTTCGTCCAAAATTGGGAGAGAGACTCACCTAAAGTTAATGTCTGGATGGGTTTAACAAAATCTAAGGTTTATGGTCCTTTTTTTCTTTGCTGAAGCTACAGTTACGGGGCTCATTTATCTGGACATGTTGCAGCAATTCCTTGAACCTCAGCTGACTGGAGATAGGATTGTTAGTACCGTCGTCTATCAACATAATGGTGCTCCTTGTCACTATGCCAAAATTGTTCAGGATTATCTAAATGGACGTTTTCCAAATCGCTGGATCGGACGCGGAAGCAACAGACCTTGGTCGCGAGATCCAGATTTAACCCCTTTAGATTTCTTTGCATGGGGCTTTATCGAGTCGCACGTCTATCAGACGAAGATTACGAGTCTTGAAAACTTACGTACACGTATACGAACTGCTGCAGATAACATAACCCCGCAAATGCTCCAGAATGTGTTTAGAAATGCTGCGGAACGATTTGAGCTGTGCAGGGATACTGATGGGCGTCACGTCGAATCCTACTCTTAATTATTTAATAAATGTTACCACTATCATTTTATGATTGAATTCCATATAATTTCCAAGTGCTTCACAAAAATAGATCCTGACTTTATGTACACCCTGTATATAAAAAAGCAATTTGCCAGTTCCTCCTTTAATTTAATTCAAAGTAAATAATCTACTTTTATTTCTAAATTAAGTTTGAATTAAAAAGTAAAAGTTCATTTAAGTTCTGATATTTTCATAAATGAATAATTAATAATTTCTTGTCAAAAGAAAATTTGAATAATTGGGCCTAACTTTATCGACAAAGCGTCTGCGTCTGTTCAAATTTTTAATGACTGCAAAGGTGTTTTGGAGTGTTTACTCTGTCTCACCTTCTCTCCGATCGTGTTTGGGAGCCACACGGTTCGAATCCCGCCGAGACTTTTTTTTTTTTAATAAAACACAGTCGATCAACTGATTTTGGAGTGGTTAACAACCAATTTTGTTATCTACAGTTTATGTTGGTATTTTAAGCGGATGCCCTCGCCACAATCTTACTTTCACTAATTAATGTGGTTTCATTTCTTAAGCACAAATATTTGACATCATTCAGTCAACCCTTAGAATATTACAAAACTGTCACCACAAAAAATTTAGCAGGCCACGTTTCCATTAATTTGACAACCAACAGACATACACTTTGCAAGTTATATATAACTTACAGTGTGTGTGTGTGTGTGTGTGTGTGTGTGTGTGTGTAAGTAGCGTACGTGCGACCACTGTCCAAAAAGGAAAATGGAGGTATTCTTAAAATTAAATTAGTAATACATGAAACTTAATACGGATAACTTTATCACTGCAATCGCTTCGTCATCACGTTTCGTTCCTTAACATGACGTAGTGGAGGGAACAGAATGTTGCGTTTGATTACTAAGTTATCAACTTCTTATTTGGCTGCAGATGGTCCGAGGCTTAAATTCATTTGGGCAGAAGAGGCGCATGCAAACATCGATCCGGAGATGACTTTTTGTCCTCGGTCGCTAAATCAATTCGGCGAACGGAAAGTTTCGTTTTAAAAACAAAATTCACTCATCTTTGTTGCGCACAATTACGCGCGATAACTTCCTTTGTAAAAACAATATGGTTTCAATTAAAAAAAAAAAAAATCAACCATTTGCGAATTATTTTTCTTAATTAAATTAAACATAAACAAACATTAAAAAATCTGAGTTCCTCATTTTGTTCAAACGTTTCTGAACCAATGAAGGTACGCAAAAGTGGCTCATGAACAATAGTCTTCACTAATTTTAAACTTTTGGAGTGGAAAGTTACAAATTAAAATTTTGGTGGATGAAAAGCTTCAAATTGAATGTGGACTTTAGAATGATTATATTCCCGATTAATATTAGGATCATTGCGATTACCGGATGCCGAACTGGACCATGAGATTTTCGTCTGATCGAAACCAGAAAGTAATCTGAAGAAGGCGAATGTTGCATTCGTCTACTCCTTCTTCCTGACACGCAGAAGGAATCCTCTTCCTTAATAATCTCTTCTCGGGCGAAGTATCTCCGCCAGACGTTCGTCATTAAATATTAACTCAACTAAATGCATTTCTAAAGCGCCATCTATGATCCATACTGCGTCTGTCCCTAAAAGGTCATCATGTAATCCCTGGGTAATCCCAGCGTAGGTCTGGGGTTAAATGGCTGGTGTGTCTTACTAATCTCTTCTCCAGGGGAAGGGGAGTTAAGAGCCAAAGGGGATTATGCAACTCAGTCCTCCTGGGGAGACAACAGAGCGAAGAGGGAAGCTAATGCTGTTTCAAACTTTCACGCCGATATCAGTAAATATGTACAGGTCTGTTTCATACACGTACAACAACAACAACAACAACAACAACAACAACAATAATATAATAATAGCCGTGTCAAGATAACAATGACGAGGAGTTAAGACCGTAAAAACAGAATATGGAAGTAAGCGAGGAAAACCATCAGATATTTGTATTATAGTATAAAGGTGATTGTTTTGTTACGTGACAATATCAAAATTTAATTAAAAATCAATAAGTTACCTTACGTTCATGAAACTTGGCACGATGATTGTAGAAGGATGGGAGATATTTTACAGACATACACGCTCAGAGTGGTCTTACCTTCGCGAAATTACAGTACGTGACCAATCCAGGCAATATAATTTCTTAACACGGCCTCTAACGTGCCGTCTTTGGACCGGTCTTTATTGACACAATGTTGGACCAAAATGTTTACCCCCGTATCCTGCAAGAGCAGTTATGGTCCATTGCAGTGATAGACAGAGTTTGATTTCAGCCGAATGGCGCAAGACCAAGTACAGCTAATATCGTTTAGACTGAGCTTTCTCGCGCAAAACCTTTGGCTCGAGAGTCCTCACAAATACCCCCCCCACCTCCCACCGCACCTTCACGACTGTGGTCTTGCACGGCCTCCTCTGTCACTTCACCTCATTGGTTCCTTTTTATTGAAATAATGGAAGCTCTAAAATCGATGTTCGCACGTGAAACCAAATCTATTTCTACCGAAACGCGGAAGCTGTGATAAGAAAGATTACGACCTACTCAATGGCATTCCCAATCGCGGTCCACAAGTGGGAATATACAAAAAGTGAAAAAATCCACTTTTGAGAAAAGCTTTTCTTGATTTGGGACACTGTCACTCTCTTCCCACTCGCGGCAAACAGCGCTGAGTGGGAATGTTTGATATTTCCAAACCTAACTTATTTCAACCAATCATAACGGAACTTATAGTATCCAAACCAATCAGAACCTAACTCGGATCAGTGGGAAAGGCCGTGAATGAGAATGACGAACTGGGAATAGACCCATTTGAAAATGTCTCGGTTGAGATTTTCACCGTCTCTTTCCCATTCTTGGGCGTGGAATCGAATAGGAATGACGGTGAATGAGAGTAAACCATAAGAAATTACACTGACCAGATTCATCACGTAATTCCATAAAGGGAAGGACGCCTTTGAATACGTGATGCGCCCGCAAAATATCTCGCATCTTTCCATGATAATCGTGCCACGTTTCAGGAACCGAACTTTAACCTACTACCTAATTTAATTCATTTCTGAAAGTGTAGCATAAATGAAGAACCACCCTGTATGTTCGTAATGTTTAACTGCATTGCAATGAAGTTACTGCTCAAGTTTACCCTCAAAATAAATATAAATATATATAACAAAACCAAGATAACTATACAGTATATAAAGTTTCGGGGTCAGCAGTTATTTGGAGCTGTGAATGGCCAAAAGTTGGTGACGTAGAAATTAAGTAACTTAGAACGATCATCCAACCTGGACTAAGAGTATATCCTGATTGGCCTGAAGTTTGAAATGGACGAATCACCAATATCTGGTGTCCCTTAAACATATATATATTATACACAGGGTGTAACAAAAGTCCGTTCTCATAGGGAAACAAGATATAACAGAATTGAACGAGAAAATAGTTTTAACTCTACATTACAAACAGTACAATCAACTTACCAATTAATCTAATACATGCACAAATTGCATTCCACGTAGCCGTTGACACATTTCTACTCGTCTTTGTCAGCTGTCGGTTACGTTTTGAAGTGTTTCCACACTAATTCTGTTACACTCATCTCTAATTTTTTTTTCTTTTAACTCCTGAATCGTTCGAGGTCTTCACTTATAAACAACGGACTTTTTAAGTGGCCCGCAAGAAGTACTCAAGTGGGGTCAAATCAGGGCTTCGGGGCGGCCATTCCACACAACCTCGGTGTCCTATCCATCTGCCACGAAAAGTCATCAAACCATTGTCTCGCTGAACGAGCGAAATGAGGAGGTGCACTATCTTGCTGAAACCAGAACTTTCGTCCAGCACCCAAAGACATTTCGTTAATGTATTTTTGCAAAATTCCCTCCAGAATGTTGTTGAAGTAAGAATCCCCGTTCATGGTTTCATCAAAAGAGTATGGTCCGATGATGGTTCCTTTATGAATTGCTGCCCACACCGTAATCCTGGGATCAACCTGCGAATGTGCATCTTCAACCCAATCCGGATTTTCGTCGCTCTAGTAACGATAATTGTGGCGATACAAACTCAGCACGATCAATTCTGTTATACTTATTTCCCTATGAGAACGGACTTTTCTTACACCCTGTATATATACACTATATATATATATATATATATATTGGCCATTGACTACAAACTAAGAATATGAAGCTGAACTATAGAGAGAGACACGGATTTGGGGTACACATAACTTGGAAGTAAAACTGAAGCAAAGGAAAAATTGCAGTACATCAAATAATTCTCTCAATAAAGCACTTAAAGGTAAGAAAAAAAATCAAAGAAAATTACTTTAAATTTAAACATTTTAATTGTCTTCCTTTTAAAGTGCTTGAGATTCAAAGGCCTTGAGCGAGAAGGGCGTTCAATTGTTCAGTGACTTGACAAATTTAAGTTCTTCGTGGCGTGTTTACTATACCCTCCATCTAAGATTTCCAAACTACAGTGAAACAGTGACCTTGTACCCTTCTTAAATGCAAAACCCAATGTAGTGATATCAATATTTTGAATGTATTACCATTAAAAAACAACTTACCTTTAATTAAATGCTAAAATCACGTGTGTGTGTGCGCGCGCGCGCGCGCGCGCTTTCGGGGGGGGGGGGGGGGGGGAGATCTTTAACCTCCTTCGTAACAGCAACTTTAGGTCACATGAAGGAGGGGACCACAAGCTTTAAGTGGATCCGAGCAACGGGTCGCTATAGCATCTGTACGCGGAGAACAGTCCCCCATCCAATTACTACCCAGAGCCAATGTCATTCAACTTCGCTGATCGACTGAAGCGGTGTTGTGACATTCAAATGTGTTAAAAACGTTCCCGTTTTGTATCACTTGTGAATTAATTTCGATAAAATTCAGTATGTAAATATAATAGAGACTCAGAGCAAAAGTTATGAGCCGATATCGTTCATAGTATGACATCTTCAAATATAGTTTAAACGCACAATTTTATATATTTTATATAAAAGTTGGTAGAAATTTCATTCAAAAAAGTTCCTTTTAATTTTTTTCAAAGTTCTACTCGTCATTTATTTAAACGAGGAATAATATTTTAACCGATGGTTGTCATCCATCTTTTTTCCATGTTCACGGCAGGGCCGTAAAGGTTGGAAAACGTTTGAAAAACAAACCGTCATCAGCTATATAATTGTATTAACTATAAAGCCACGGCTCTTCCCAATTCCTTGTAATTGTATTTTCCTATATAAAGTTTCAATAGATTACAATGAAATTTACTTACACTCGTAGCTTAAGTAACAATTATATATATATAATATATATATATATATATATATATATATATTATATATATATTATATATATTTATTACAGGAACACCAGAGAAAAAATAAGCATCCTTCAAGGTTTAATAGTACCAACGTTTCGGAATGCACTAATTCCATCTTCAGGGCTAAAACAATAAAATGCCAAATCACATACAAAATACAAATTGCTTAATAACAATTTAAAATAAAGTTAAAAAATTATAAAAGTAGCTAAGAAAAATGTAAAACATTAAAACTAAAAAGGTAAATAAATGTGAAGTTAGAAAGTTACAATTATAAAAAGTAGCTGCGAAAAATATAAAAGCATTAAAACTGAAAGGTAAATAAAATAAAATAAACTAGTACCTTAACCAAAACATTACAGATCTATTGATGATTCGTCAGAATTTAGGTCTGGTTTTAGTTTATAAATAAACAGATATTTCATAATTTAATTTTAAGCTTAAGGTCAGAGCATCCGGCAACAAGTACGGCGAAATTTGACTGTGAAATTGGGTGGTTATTGTTGTGCGAGTGATTACGTATGAGAGAATTAGGTGGTTTGCCAAGGGGTAAATTTGTACGGACCGATTTACCGAGATGTAAATACAAGATTTTAAATGTCTTTTAGTTTTACCTATATATGACCCCATACAGTGGTCACACTTGTATTGATAAACTATGGATGACTTAAGAAGTGTAGGAATAGGATAATCTCTAGGCGCGCTCCATTTTTCAATATTAAACATTAGTGATGTAGGTCACATCCGCATAACATCCGCACATTTTCTCGCATCCGCATCCGCACTTTGGACTGCGGATGTCGTGCGGATGTGGACCGTTGAGATAAAACGTCATTAATAAGCGGAAATTATCAAATTCTACTATATTAATAGAACTAGTTCATTGTGCGCAAAAGTGATGCAAGCGACAAGACGAGAGGCTGTTCTTGTATGAAGTTACTCTTGCAACCTACTTAGATCCACGTTACAAAGCTGTTATTTTCACCTAGTACATTAGAACGAGTTAAATCATCACTTGGCAAAGCAGTTGAAGAGCTTCAATCTCTTGAATCTGTCGCTTCGCCACCCACCAAAAGAATAAAAGTTTCAGTGACAGAACCAACACCTTCAACAAGCAAATCTATCACAGAATCTGTGTCTCAGTTTCTTGAGTCAAGCAGCAATGACGAGACCTACGCGATGTCAAAAGATGTAGTAAAAATGATCGAGAGCTATCACCAAGAAAAATGCCTGGCTGCATGTGACAATCCTATTAGTTGGTGGAAAAATACGCAGAATATTTATCCATACTTGAGTAAACTTGCAAGGAAACATTTAGCCTGTCCTCCAACAAACGTACCAAGCGAGAGATTATTTAGCAGTGCTGGATTAATATATGATGAAAAGAGAAACAGACTGGCAGCAGAAAAGGCAGAAAAATTAATGTTCCTTAAGCATAACCTTCCTATAATTAAGTTTGAACATTAAACGATGAACATCTTAGTTTACTTTATTTTAATTACTCATTTATAAATATGCCTAATAAAACTTTAAACTTAATATAAATAGCTATCAAGCTAATTAAAGATCTTTCTATAAGGGTGGAGGAGGTTGGGGAAAGAGGTCGGCGGGGTGCATTTGAGTTGGGTTCAACGTCCCGCATCCTGGTAACACAATTATGGTTTCTAATTGTGGCTGAAACTCAACAAAATATAACGAATTTATTTGCAGACGAATTCACTAATTGATTTCTATATTAGTTAGATGCTTGATATTATTTTATATGTTCAGAGAAAAGTACAGCAATTATTGTACAATTAATCAATTATACTACATTATAGCTACAGCTCTCTCTATATAATAACTTATTATATACGTTAAACACAACAAATCTCGAATATATCCTAAAAAATAACGAAAATGTAGACATCCGCATCCGCGGATGCTGAAATCAAACATCCGCATCCGCGGATGTGAAAAAAATGACATCCGCTACATCACTATTAAACATACACTCATAAAACATATACCATTTGAAAGCTCACATTTTTCTGAGTCTAAAAATGTAGTAATCCAAACGTATTAATAGCAAATGCAAGATTATAAAAAAAATTACAAGTTACATTTTTATAGTGAATATTTCCTGTTTTGGCTATAATGTACTTTTTTTCATAAAATATTTTTCCTGATTGGGCTATTTTTTCGCTACTCTGCGACTTAATTAGTTGGTTGGATTCTGTTCTGTCTATTTTTTTTTTAATTGGATTCAGTTTGGTCGTGTTTGTGATAGAATTATGACGTGCTGTTTGTGTGGTTTCTGACTTTGAGAACTTTATTCGTCATGTGCCCTAGATGAAGAGAAAGCATTGGATGTTTTTATCTTTTCAATATTAAACATACACTCATAGAACATACATTATCATTTGTATAATTTAGGTCTCGGGGGTACGGGGGCGGAGCCCCCGTAAAGATAACGCATCACAAATTGATCGGTATAGGGTTTTATATTTAAACCTCGTTACTTTTTATTTGCTATTGATACTTTTACTACATTTTTAGACTCAGAAAAATGTGGGCTTTCAAATGGTGTGTGTTTTATGAGTGTATGTTTAATATTGAAAAATGGAGCGCTCCTAGAGATTTACCTAGAAATAACAGCCTTGTATTTAAATAAATGGTAAATCGATTTAGACGGGGTGAATATAATTTTTAAACATAGTTGTGGGTAGAATTCCTTGAGCAATTTTAAAAGTTTGTTTCTAATGTTAAAACTTGAGGTTCCCACATAGGGCAAAGTGAAATACAGGATATCTTTGAGGACTGTAATTAAGTCTCTAGTTGAAGGGTTTATTAGTCTATTTAAGGTTCTGCCTATTGTAGTCTCCACCAGTCTAGAAGGGAAATTATTCTTGGCAAGGAGTTTTCGGATGAAATCTAGTTCATCGTGTAGTTTAAAGTAATCTGAACAGATATTGAAAGCTCTATTGGTCAGAGTCGAAATTAAATTTCGTTTGAAACCTAAAGGGAGAAAAGTTCGTAGTAAGATTGGTGAATGTCGGCTTTCGGTAAACGGAAGTTTCAAAAGAGGAATTAGTTTTTATTATCTTAATGTCCAAAAAGGACAGAGCTATTAGATTCAACTTCTGAAGTAAATTGAATATTAGAGGGCTTAGAATTAAGGTAATTACGAAACAAAGGGATATGGTCTGGTGATTTGAACGGGAGAAAAGTGTCATCAATATATCTTCTATAAAAAACCGGTGTGAAGTTGGAAGGACACTCATTCAGCCATTTGACTTCATGATGACACAGAAACGCGTTAGCTAAGGTGGGACCAAGAGGCAGACCCATTTGAACACATTCAGTCTGTTTAAAATATTCACCGTTGAATATAAATATAAAGTCTTCCACGGAAAATTTTAGTTCTTTCATTTGACCTCTATTAAAACCCTGCACAGTATCAGTATTATTGAAAAGATTGTCAATACATATATCAATAGTTTCTGCAACAGGCACATTGGCAAATAAAGATAGATAGATCTGCTATGTTTTGGTTAAGGTACTAGTTTATTTTATTTACCTTTCAGTTTTAATGCTTTTATATTTTTCCCAGCTACTTTTTATAATTGTAACTTTTTAACTTCACATTTATTTACCTTTTAGTTTTAATGTTTTACATTTTCTTAGCTACTTTTTATAATTTTTTAACTATTTTAAATTGTTATTAAGCAATTTGTATTTTGTATGTGATTTGGCATTTTATTGTTTTAGCCCTGAAGATGAAATTAGTGCATTCCGAAACGTTGGTACTATTAAACCTTGAAGGATGTTTATTTTTTCTCTGGTGTTCCTGTTTAATATTAAACTGCGTTTTCCACGTCATCAATCAATAGCCGATATATACAGGGTGGGCCAAAAGTCTGGATCCATAGGAAAATATTTATTTTAATACATAAATTACAACAAATGGTAAATACTTAAAATGAATATCAACTTTAACTCGTAAATGCGTATTCGTGATACTGTACAGTAGTTCGTACTCCAGTATAAATACTCATACTTTTTTATTTCAGCCCAGAAATGGCTTCGAATCTAACAACAGAAGACCGGGTAGAACTTGTGCTCATGTACGCAAGACAGGGCGCTACACACACAGAAGTTGCTACCGAATTCAATAGAAATCATCCTGATAAGCATCCAGTAACACATGCGACTGTTGGCAAGTTGTTTAAACGTTTCAAAGAAACAGGAAGTGTACATGATCGACGGCGTTCTGGTCGTCCAAAAACTGCAACTGATGAAAATACCTCTGCAGTGGTATGTGAAACTTTAACGAATAGTCCAGTAAAGTCAACAAGAAGATTATCAAATGAAACACGCATCTCGAGAACGTCAATTCGAAGAATTATTAAAAATCATAAATTCCATCACTAAGTGTCTCGATGTCAGAGGCCGCCAATTTGAGCATTTGTTATAATTTGTTGTTTATACTGGAGTACGAACCACTGTGCAGTATCACGGATACGCATTTACGAGTTAAAGTTGATATTCATTTTAAGTATTTACCATTTGTTGTAATTTATGTATTAAAATAAATATTTTCCTATGGATCCAGACTTTCGGCCCACCCTGTATATATATATATATATATATATATATATATATATATATATATATACCGGGTGTCCAAGAATTATCTGTACAATTTTTGGCTGTTATTAAAAGTCAACCATGAAGTGTAGAAATTCCAGTGTTGTCCCATTTTACAGAGAATCTCTAAGTTTTTTCTGATACCACGTTTGACAAGTTTTTTAGAAATGTACGCGGGTGACAGACATTGATGATTTAAAAGCAAGAATCACAGCTGCTATTGAGCGAATTGATGTGGATATGCTGCAGCGTACATGGCAACATTTGGAGTATCGATTGGATGTTTTGCGAATCACTAATGGTGCACATATCGAATGTTTGTAACAACGTTACTTTAAAAAAAAACTTTTGAAAATACAGATTCTAAATAATCTTGTTTAAGAATTTTACGTGTGTTATCAAGAATTTTATTAAAAGATGAAATTGTACAGATAATGTTCGGACACACTGGAATTTCTAAAAAACTTGTCACAACTTGGTATCAGAAAAAACTTAGAGATTCTCTGTAAAATGGGACAACACTGGAATTTCTACACTTCATGGTTGACTTTTAATAACACCCAAAAATTGTACAGATAATTCTCGGACACCCTGTATATGTATATATAATATATATATATATATATAATATATATATATTATATATATATATAATATTTAGGAGAAATCCAATGACAAGGAGGAATGTAAATGCCATGAAAAGTCTTCTTTAATGCGCAACGTTTCGAGCAATACGCTCATCATCAGGCTAGATAATAACAATATGAAATTAGAATCAATAATTTATTGATTCTAATTTCATATTATTATATAGCCTGATGATGAGCGTATTGCTCGAAACGTTGCGCATTAAAGAAGACTTTTCATGGCATTTACATTCCTCCTTGTCATTGGATTTCTCCTAAATATTAAATTGAAGCTTTGTAGAAGCAACCCGCATGACTAATATATATATATATATATATATATATATATATATATATATATATATATATATATATATATATATATATATATAAGCTTCAAAAAGGACTTCAATTTGCAAAAGGTTTAATTTAGGCATTATTTTGCATTTCATGCAAGGCCAGCTTTTGATAATGCCAAAATATAAAGCTTGGACATTTCAGTCTAACAAAAATTCAACCGTTTTGACATCTCTATTTTCATATATTTATTTATTTCTTTATTTATTTTATATTAATTTCTTCAAAATATCAGTATCGAAATCAAATATTCTTCAACGTTTATTGCAGTTTACATAAACACAATCACTAACAGCGTCAATAAGCAGTTTTCTATTGATACCTCAACGATTTTTAACCTTTTCTTGGTTTTGTTCGAGAAAAGGCCATAAATTCATAATTTTTCCTTCAACTCTCCTGCATTACAAACTGAATTCCTAATTTACACACACTAAAATTGGGCAGAAAACCGGAAATTTCCCCAGAGAAGCGAAGCCAAGTGGAAGCATTATAAAAAAAAGGCTACAGTCAAAACCAGGTTGACTCTCACTCCAACATCTCAGTGTCTGCAAAATCAAAAGAAAGGTTTCGAGAATGGGGAGTAAAAGACAAAAAGAAGATCCAGCAGACCGTGAAGAAACTACTCAACGTACTAACAGCGTGCTCAGAAGTAAAGCATACAAAAATCAATCCCTTCATCACCAGTGTTCAGGCGCAAAAAAAAATCTCTACAGAAGAAGAACCATTCAACATAAGCTTCAGAATGAGAGCAACTTTGATGAACGAAGACTACCGAAAATAAATTCCAATAAAAAGCAACAATTAAAAAACAGTTGAGAACCTGTGGAAACTTCTGAAGATGAAAGTCTCTGAAAAGAAGCCAGGATCCCATGACGATCTTTGTTTGGCAGTTAAAATGGCCCTGTAATTATGTCAAAACCTCATAGTACCCATGTCCATGCAGAAGGATCAAATCAATCGACGATGCCAACGATGGGCCCACTAAATCTAACTCAATAAAATCCAACGCCTTAAAATTCTGTCTAATTTCAAACTTTTGGTCACAACTATATATACACACACACACGGTATATATATATATATATATATATATATATATACAGGGTGGGCGGAAAGTAGCTCCCTATTTTGGATTGGTAAAAAAATATGTATATTATCCATTTATTTCAGAAGAAATAATATGAAAATGTAGGCATACATGGTAGGTTTTCTTAAAATTCAATGTGGGCTCCAAATCTTTCCACCAGCTTCTGGAGCCGCCCAGGAATGGGTCCACTGACTTTAGCAGGAACTCCGGCGGGATGGAGGACATGACTTCCCGAATTCGGTCCTCCAGTTCTTCCAATGTCCTCGGTTTGGTGCGGTAGACTTCTTCCTTTACCCACCCCCAAAGAAAGAAGTCGCACGGTGTCAAGTCGGGGCTCCTGGCTGGCCATTGATGTGGACCACGACGACCCATCCAACGCCCAGGGAAGTGGGCATCCAGCCACTCACGGACAACAAGAGCGAAGTGCGGAGGGGCGCCATCTTGCATAAATATCAGATCGTCGATGTTCTCCCATGTGCTGACAACCGGCCAGACCTCGTTTCGCAACATAGCAAGGTACCGCTCAGCATTCATGGTGTTGCGCAGAAGGAACGGGCCCACAACCTGATCTGAGGTCATACCACACCACACCGTTACACTGAACCGATTCTGCCGTTTTTCAGCGGTAACCGTGCGACTTCTTTCTTTGGGGGTGGGTAAAGGAAGAAGTCTACCGCACCAAACCGAGGACATTGGAAGAACTGGAGGACCGAATTCGGGAAGTCATGTCCTCCATCCCGCCGGAGTTCCTGCTAAAGTCAGTGGACGCCATTCCTGGGCGGCTCCAGAAGCTGGTGGAAAGAGTTGGAGCCCACATTGAATTTAGAGAAAACCTACCATGTATGCCTACCTTTTCATATTATTTCTTCTGAAATAAATGGATAATATACGTATTTTTTTACCAATCCAAAATAGGGAGCTACTTTCCGCCCACCCTGTATATATATATATATATATATATATATATATATATATATATATATATATATATATACAAGGTGGGCCGTAAGTTTCCATACATAGGAAAATTTAAATTATGGTCTTCACGTGCGTCGGTATTTGGATCAGCAGTTTCGGGATGCTTGGATTGGTCGGCGTGGTCCTGTGGAGTGGCCTCCCAGATCCCCAGATCTCACCCCCCTTGATTTCTATCTTTGGGGGCACTTGAAGGCCATGGTGTATCACGAAAAGATACGAGACATAAATCATCTAAAGGAACGTATCACCAACGCCATTACAAGCATAACGTCAACTGTGCTAATGCGTGTTCATCAACAGTGGGGAACACGTATTGAAATGTGTTTTCAAAACAATGGCAACCATGTAGAGCATATATAATAAAAATGGTTGTCCATAAAAAAATGTTTATTTTTCCTATGTATGGAAACTTACGGCCACACCCTGTATATATATACAGGGGTTAGGCAAAATAATATGAACACCGCCGATTTCACCGGTTATCTTTACGGACTGCTCAGACACAAAGTAAACGGTCAAATGACTGGCAAACCTATTTAAATGCGTAACAGAGAGTGTATACGTCATGTTATAACCTCGCGTTGTTTTTACAGATCTGAGTGAATTATGAATTAGCAGTTATGAAAGACCTGTCAGACTTCCAAAGAGGGCAAATTGTCGGAGCGCGGATGGCTGGTGCATCGGTGACGAAAACCGCTCAGATGTTCAATGTATCCAGAGGAACTGTCTCTATGGTCATGTCTGCATACCAAAACCATGGAAAGACAAGCACCGACAAATGCAATAGTGGACGCAAGTAGAAGCTGTTGATCGAGACCGCCGGGTGCTAAAGCGCATTGTGACAAAGAACCATAAGACCACAGCTCCAAAAGTGACTGCAGAGCTTAACCAGCATCTTGCAAGCCCGGTATCGACCAGAACTGTACGTCGCGAGCTCCATGGAGCTGGATACCATGGGAGGGCTGCAATTGCCAAACCCTTCCTTTCGCACATCAACATTGAGCGGCGCAGAAAATGGTGTAATGACCATAAGAATTGGTCAATGGACCGGTGGAAGAATGTAGTCTACTCCGACGAATCCTCCTTTACGCTATTTCCATGTTCCGGTCGAGTTTACGTCTGGAGACAGCCTAAAGATGCTTATGACCCGACTGCCTGACCCCAACCGTTAAGCATGGAGGCGGATCTGTGATGGTTTGGGCAGCAATATCGTGGAATACTCTTGGCCCAGCTGTAGTACTGCATGGTAGGGTTAACGCCCAGGTCTATCTGTCAATATTGGCTGACCAGGTCCATCCCATGGTCCAAACGCTGTTTCCCAATGGCGGCGCCGTCTTCCAGGATGATAATGCACCAATCCACACCGCTGAGGTCGTTAAAAACTGGTTTGAAGAGCATGTTAGTGAAGTAGAACGCTTGGATTGGCCTCCACAATCCCGGGATCTTAACATTATCGAGCATCTGTGGTGTCAGTTGGAGCAGCAGGTCAGAAGTCGATTCCCACCGCCGGCGTCTTTGGAGGAACTGGAGCAGGGTTTGCTCGAAGAATGGCTCAGCATTCCTCTAGCCACTGTCCAAAAGCTGTATGAATCAATTCCCCGACGCATTGCAGCTGTTATTGCCGCTAAAGGAGGACCAACTCCATATTAAGAATAAAAACCGCCATTTATCAAGGTGTTCATATTATTTTGTCCAACCCCGGTATATATATATATATATATATATAGGGTGAGTCACGACGAAATGTCATAACTTCGGGAGCTTATAGCTGAGGTCATTCCCAGTCAAAAACTTCATATGAACATAGGTCCGATTCTTAACGGTTATGGAGCTATAGATGTTTGAATTTCAAGCATGCGTATGCGTGACCTTGAAGTGAATTGACAGTTACTTACCGAACCGAACTAATTACCAGTGTTGTCAAGTACAGGAAAATTTCCGTTTTAGGGAAATTCTGACCTTGTTAAGGAAAATGGGAATTTTTGGGAAAAATCACTGAAATCTAGGGAAAAATAAAGTTCGTTAAAATATTCTATTTCACAAATAGTTTTATAAATCTTGGAGAAAATTTTCATACAAAACTTATAAATACAAATAACAATGTTAAAGATATCGAATTGTCTTGAATGTTAACATCTGGCAACTAATTTATCATGTGTGTTGCAAACTTGTCACTGTCGGCTGATTGTTCATGTTTCGTCCTGTCCTCGACTCCTCGTCGTAGACCAGTAGCGAGATATTGCGACTGTTGAGGAGTGAAATCATTGAAAAATTGTTTTTTTGTTAGTATATTGTAGGCCTAGTGAGTTGATTTCCGTTTTTTAATTACTTCCAACTGAATAATTATATATTTAAATAATGACAGTGATAATAGTACAATTAAGACACCTGCTAAAAGAAAGCGTGCAGTGTATCAACAAAAATATGTAAAAAACTGGGAGTCTGATCCAAAATTTAGTAGTTGGCTTTCCGAAAGTAGTAAGGGGCCTCTGTATTATCACTGTAAAGCATGCCACATAGATGGAAAAGCTGAGAAATCAGAAATAGAAAAGCATGCTTCTGGACAAACACAAAAATTATAAATTCTCATAAAAAATGTAGAGCGTGTGTTTGATATGCCAAGTACAAGCGGCTATAATGAGCGTGAAAGAATGGTAAAAGAGGGAGAAATTAAACTGCAGCATTCACAAGTGAACGTAATCTTCCATTCAGTCTTCTTCATCATATGGTTCCTTTAATTAAATCTGTATGTCCTGACTCAGAAATAGGAAAGAAAATTAAATGTGGAAAGACAAAATGCACATCCATAGTAAAGAATGTATTGGGTAAAAATATTTGTGAAGATTTGCATGAACACTTAAGAAACTTTCCATTTTCCTTAATTGTTGATGAATCAACTGACAGGGGCTGCATCAAACATCTAGCTCTTGTTACTAGGAGTTTGACTAATAAAGGTGTGAAGGATTCTTTTTTAATATTAGTCCTTGTTGAAAGTGGCACAGCTTTGAATTTATAATTATGAAAGTATAAAATCTGTATTTAATGAAGCAAATATACCATACAAGGATATGATGATTGGGTTTGCAGCAGATGGTGCTAGTTATGATGGGCCACAAACATTCTCTTTCAACATTACTAACGGATGATATACTCAATCTTTTTGTAATGAAATGTATATGCCACATGGTTCGTGATATTTACAAGCATTTTCTTTTACCTAAGCAATCTTAAGCTTTAAAAGAATTTCAAGAGTTTGTTAATGCTAAACCACATAAATTGTTACACCCATGCCAAACACGCTGGCTGTCACTCCACAGTGTTGTCAAGCGTATTCTTGAACAGTTATCAGCCCTTTAGCTCTTTTTTACTCATACAGTTGCAGAGGATAGTCTGTATTAACCAGAAATCAGCTTAATACAGCAACTTTGAATGGCATGCTACATGCAAAAGGGACATTCATCCATAAAACGTGTTGTCAATTTCAACCTTATGATTCCTATCTTAAGAGGATGACGACAAATTTATAAGATAGAAAACAAAGTACTGTAGGCAAGTACAACATAGCCCCCATATATATATATATATATATATATATTAGTGATGTAGGTCACATCCGCATAACATCCGCACATTTTCTCGCATCCGCACTTTGGACTGCGGATGTCGTGCGGATGTGGACCGTTGAGATAAAATGTCATTAATAAGCGGAAATTATCAAATTCTACTATATTAATAGAACTAGTTCATTGTGCGCAAAAGTGATGCAAGCGACAAGACGAGAGGCTGTTCTTGTATGAAGTTACTCTCTTGCAACCTACTTAGATCCACGTTACAAAGCTAAGTTATTTTCACCTAGTACATTAGAACGAGTTAAATCATCACTTGGCAAAGCAGTTGAAGAGCTTCAATCTCTTGAATCTGTCGCTTCGCCACCCACCAAAAGAATAAAAGTTTCAGTGACAGAACCAACACCTTCAACAAGCAAATCTATCACAGAATCTGTCTCTCAGTTTCTTGAGTCAAGCAGCAATGACGAGACCTACGCGATGTCAAAAGATGTAGTAAAAATGATCGAGAGCTATCACCAAGAAAAACGCCTGGCTGCATGTGACAATCCTATTAGTTGGTGGAAAAATACGCAGAATATCTATCCATACTTGAGTAAACTTGCGAGGAAACATTTAGCCTGTCCTCCAACAAACGTACCAAGCGAGAGATTATTTAGCAGTGCTGGATTAATATATGATGAAAAGAGAAACAGACTGGCAGCAGAAAAGGCAGAAAAATTAATGTTCCTTAAGCATAACCTTCCTATAATTAAGTTTGAACATTAAACGATGAACATCTTAGTTTACTTTATTTTAATTACTCATTTATAAATATGCCTAATAAAACTTTAAACTTAATATAAATAGTTATCAAGCTAATTAAATATCTCTTTCTATAAGGGTGGAGGAGGAGGTTGGGGAAAGAGGTCGGTGGGGTGCATTTGAGTTGGGTTCACGTCCCGCATCCTGGTAACACAATTATGGTTTCTAATTGTGGCTGAAACTCAACAAAATATAACGAATTTATTTGCAGACGAATTCACTAATTGATTTCTATATTAGTTAGATGCTTGATATTATTTATATGTTCAGAGAAAAGTACAGCAATTATTGTACAATTAATCAATTATACTACATTATAGCTACAGCTCTCTCTATATAATAACTTATGATACGTTAAACACAACAAATCTCGAATATATCCTAAAAAATAACGAAAATGTAGACATCCGCATCCGCATCCGCGGATGTTGAAATCAAACATCCTCATCTTCATCCGCGGATGTGAAAAAAATGGCATCCGCTACATCACTAATATATATATATGGAAATTTATTTCTAAAGGGAAATTTTATGGTCAGTCCAGGGAAATTCTGCTATACAGATATGGCAACACTGCTAACTACGCAGTTGAGTGCTGTGTTTCACAGCGTGCAGTTGATGTTTTGTGGGTTCAGTATGCCTTTTACGTTTTCAAATGCCGAATATGCAGATATGGTGTATGTTTACGGATTTTGTGATAGAAATACTACTGCTGCTGTCGCTGAATACCAGCGACGTTTTCCAAATCGAAGAATTTCGGATCGACGAATGTTTAGCAACGTTTCCCGGAGATCACGAGAGAGGGGTTCATTTCCTAGCGATACTGTTTTATCTGAGCGTCCGATACAACAGGATGTGGCTGAACAAGAAAACATTATTCAGATGGTACAGCGGAGTCCTCATGTTTAGTACGCGAAGGATTTCCAAACGTCTTAGAGTTCCTCAAACGAGAGTATGTAGAACTTGGGTTGCCAGACGTCCCGTATTTAACAGGACAATCCTGCATTTGATCCAAAAATCCCGCGTCAAAATCCCGCGTTCAAAATGTCCCGCAAAAAATGTTTTTTAAGCAAATTTCTTAGGGATAAATTTATTTAGAATTTCAATATTATATATAGTAATTTCAATTTATTCACGATGTTTAATTGTTAAATATTATTGTAATAAAATTTTTCTAATTTTGTTTGTTGTAACCGTTGAAGAAATCTAGTTTCAGTTTGAAAAAAAAAATTTGGTCTTAAAAAAACCTCAGAAATTTTTTTGTCCCGCATGGGCATTTGAAAAATCTGGCAACCCTATGTAGAACGTTACACGAAGAAGGCATGTATCCATACCACGTACAGCGCATTCAACACCTCCAACCTGGGAATCGTGCCCAATGGCTGGAATTTTGTAATTGACTCAATGCCGATCGACAATTGCATCGATACGTCTTGTTTTGTGATGAGAACCAATTTACCCGCGACGTTGTCAACAATACACTCATTTCCCATGTGTGGTCAGAAATGAATCCTCATGTCATTGCGGAAAGTAATTTTCAACATCGGTTCAGTGTCAATGTGTGGTGTAGTATTCTCTACGGTCAGCTGATTGGTCCGTTTATCTTCGAAGGTGGTGTTACAGGTGACATTTATCTACGATTTCTGCAAAACGAACTGCCGCCACTGTTAGATGATGTCCCTGTGGCAACACGATTGCGTATGTACTTCCAACAAGACGAAGCTCCTCCCCATTTTAGCCATACAGTGAGAACGCATCTGGATGATCGCTTCTCTGGTCGATGGATCGGTCGTGGTGGTGCACAAAATTGGCCACCCAGGTCTCCGGACCTAACCCCCTCTAGATTTTTACCTGTGGGGGCGCATAAAAGAGCTGGTGTACCAGTGAAAAGTGGAAACACGAGATGCATTGTTCCGTCGCATTTTGGATGCCGCAGCCCTCATAAAGGACAATTGTAATGAACTAATGCGAGCTACACGCGCGATTCACAGACGAGCCGCGATGTGTGTTGAGGCCGAGGGTAGTCATTTTGAACAGTTATTGTAAATTCATGAATAAAAATTTTAGCAGCTATTTGTTCGATTATTCTTATTTTTAAGCATTCAAACATCCATAGCTCCACAACCGTTAAGAATCGGACCTATGTTCATACGGAGTTTTTGACTGGGAATGACCTCAGCAATAAGCTCCCGAAGTTATGACATTTCGTCGTGACTCACCCTGTATATATATATATATATATATATATATATATATATATATATATATATATATATATATATTATATATATATATATAATATATCATATATATATATATAATATATATCTTAGTCAGAATAAATTAGCGAGAAATACAAGTTAATCAAATTAACGTTGCAACTAAAAACTTATTATTACTGTATAAAACTGTCATCGAATTTTCTGAAACTCATTTCTCTATTAACACTACAGTATACTGTAAAGTTTTACACGTGCACAGAACCATTCCTCCTTTTAACCTTATGAGAACCAGTCGGACCGTAATGTCCCACTGAAAATAATAATAATAATAATATATATCGTACTAAAACCTAACTTTTCTACAAACGTTTCTATATATTCGATATAAACTTACTTTTGTCGTCGGAAAAGGAACCCAAAATGTGTGTAATGCAAGTGACGAGTGACTAAAATATTTGTTTTTGAAGAACAAAAAATTTCGTACTATTTTGTTGAAAGAAAAATAGTCGTGAATGAAAGGATTAAAATGTCTCATTTTATCTTTGCAACGATTCATTATAAACCAATTTCGTTTAATAACGCATTAATCTGCAATCTCTGTCCTTTCTTTAGATACGATAAGAATTCAAACTTCAGTAATCGATTCTGTATCTTTCGAAGGTATATTTCATTTCACATGAAATAAGTTACGTCTGTAAATGCAGAGCAGGTAACGAATCTCATAATTTCGGTTATTGTGAACTGACTGAAGCTCGAGGTAAACCATCTATTAAAGTTTACTGTCACCTTTGATGTGGACGTAAACTTTTCATAAGTAGAAGGTATTAAATATTTCTTCTACCTTTCTACTTATTTGGATTTTCTGAAAAATTACCTACTGTATAGCTACCATGAAAATTTTAGAAAATCGAGGAAGATGCATTTTTGGCAGGTTAAAAGCTTTTCATGGGATTTGAGTGTGTGTGTGTGTGTGTGTGTTCACTCAAGAGTGAATGAAATCACAACATTAAATGTACCAATTAAATTCTTATAGTTGGTGATACTCAATTGTAACGTAAAATTTGTGCTCAAACTCTGTCGATTCGCGGTTCTTGATGTTTTTCTAGTATTTTAAGGGTTACAGAGAAAGGCTGTTTTGTAGAAGCGGCAGCCACAAGGAAAGTGTTGCTGAATGTTGCAGTTAATATTTTGTGAAATTTTGTAAAAACAAAGCATTAATTAATTATTTCGAGTCGATTTCTATTGTATCACCCCCAAAAAAGAGGGAGTGCAGGTTAATATTTTACAGTATAGAATAAAAATACTTTTAATGTATCTTTAGCATTGCATTGACAAAAAGAACCAATTTAAAATAGTCTATTACGCCGCTAACGCAATAGTTAATTGCAACCTTATTATCATCATCATATATACACAGTGGCGCTGATAAGTATTCGTACAGAGAAATATTTCAGCTATATTCGTCCTTATTTTTTGTACCATGGATAGGATAGTTAGGAAAAGTTTTACCATTCGTTTGGAAAACTTAACAAATAAAAAATTAGTATAATTCCATCATGAAATATAAAACATCAAAGAATTTGAGGAAAATAAAGTAAATAAAAAATTTAATGCAAAAGTTTTCGCGTACATTTATTTACAAAATTATTTAGTACTTTGCGTGTCCACCTCAGGCTTGAAGAAATTAAAAACTTTCAGTAGTTGGCTGTTTATTGATTAGAGACTGTTGGTAATTTTAAGTTCTAGAATTTTTTCTGTGAATCTTCCTGGAAGACGGGTGACTACAAACCATTTGTGTAAGCAATGTGTCGTCGTGGTAAAGAGCTGTCTACATATCTTACGAATCCACGAGTGACCGCACGTGATATTTGCCAAACATCAAGACTGCGATCGATGTCCATCCCTCGACTGTACGCCGGACAGTGAGAAAGAATGGTCTGCATGGAAGAGTTGCACGAACGAAACCTCCGCTACGAAAAGCGCACGAAGAAGCTCGTTTAAAGTACGCCAAGGGTCATCAAAATGATGGATTTGAATTCTGGAAGAAAGTTCTCTAGATGGACGAGACCAAAATTGAATTATTCGGAAACAACGAACAACAGTATGCTCGACGAAAATCAAATACTGCATTCGAGGAAAAAACACCCTTCCTACGGTTAAAAATAGTGGGGGTGGTGGTAGTTTTCCTTCTTTGGGGATGCTTTAGTACTTCTTGTCCAGGAAAGCTTATCATCATCAACGGAATCCTGAATTCGAAAAAATATCAGGAAATTTTAGAAGAAAATGTATTGCCTTCAGTTCGGGAGTTGCGAATGAGTCGCAACTGGAGCTTGCAACTAGATAATAATCCAAAACATAAAAATGCACCATGAAATGGTTTAACAAAAGAACTTCAAGCTTCTCGAGTGGCCAAATTAAAACCCAGATCTCAATTTAATGGAGAATTTATGGTTTGATATGAAAAAAAAAACCTGTTCGCAAGAAAAACATTGCTACAATTTTCTTTAGAATGGGCTAAAATTTCTATTGAGATATGTCAAAACCTCGCAGAAAAATACTCAAAACGAATCATTAAAGTCAGTCAAGCAGAAGGTGGACACGCAAAATATAAAATAATTTTGGAAATAAATGTATGAAAACTTTTGCATTTTAACTTTTTATTTAAATTTCCTCGAATGCTTTGATGTTTTACATGATTTATTGGATTCAAACTAATATTTTTATTTGTTAATTTTTCCCACTGAACTGTAAACTTTTCATAACTATCCTCTACGGGGTACAAAAGATAAGGACGAATATAGCCTAAATATTTCTCTGTACGAATACTTATGAGCGTCACTATATATCGTGCCGCAATAAGTAATCCATACACGTTTGTCTTTAAAGCTAGACTTAAATATATTAACACTATTTCACTTAATTCTGTATTTATAATTAATTACATTCATAATATTCAATTATGAAAACTCTGCGACACAAATTTATTGGCATACAGTTGTTAAAATAGGTGAAAAAGTACATGAACAGTACGTTAATATCCGAGGGGTACGGAGCCGAAAAACTTGGGAAAACAGTGCCTTAGAGGGTGGTGTCTAATATTTTCGACTTCTATATTTGCATGAAAAATAAGGACAACATACAGATATGCTGTAATTTCACTGCAAAGGAACTTTGGGGGCCACCCTGTATTTAGAAGCAATCAGGGACAGGAAAATAGGCTATATTAAAATAGTTTTATGACACGTAATTAGTATTACAAATTAAACTGATAAATTAACTCTCAACCATCAACTCGAATGAATGTGGTTCCATGATTATAACCAAAGGTTTTCTACATTATTTGATCCCACTGAAGTTGGTATTTTATTAAGTATTTCAATTTAAATATAATTTTAAAGGTCTTCATAAGGTACACCAAAAATTATACATTCAAAATAAATTGGTCCTAACGCAAGAAAGCGAGTGTGGCCTATTACAATAAAAGTACATTTGTTTTTCTGGAAAAATATTTGTTTTATTGTACGCAAGTTAATTTTTATTATTGTTTAGTAACAATAAATTGTTTACTTAACCTAAATATGTAAGTTTCATTATGGGGTTTCGTAGACCCGACACTAGTCGTTATGCGTAAGGTCCTACACCGGCCTTCTGGGATTAATATTCAACAGTAAAAGTTAACATGATCCAAAAATATGGCAAAAGAATGGGGGGGGGGGCGTTATTTCATCACTAAGGTTGATATTTTTGCTAAATGAGCTTTTGAGCCAAAAAAATAAAAAACCTTTGAGGGATCGATGGCAAAATAAAAATTTGAGGTATTTAAAAAGTTTTAAACTAACTCCAATAAATTTTATATATATATATATATATATATATATATATATATATATATATGTGTGTGTGTGTGTGTGTGTGTGTGCAGTATATGTGAGAATTAAAGGAATTAGAAATGCCATGAATGGTTAATACTGCCCAACTACGGCTGATTTTTCAAACTGAAACGATCTTTACGACTCTGCAATGAGCACGAAGAAAGGGGTGACAACAATCATTTAATCTACACTACAATGATGAGCATCGCAAGAAAAGCCGTTTGAATCCGGTAGGCATGAGATTAGTCAAGATTAACCAAGTATTTGATGTCGTGACTTCTACTCTTCGTACATTCTACTTTATTTTAGTGTTGTTCAAAATCTTACATTAGGTACTCTGAGATCGAAATACGCGCAAGATAAACGAATTTCTGCAAGTGCAGCTCTTTCCTGAGCTTGTACTGTTCTCCAGTTCTCCTTTCCACATTTATCTTCTCTAATCAACATTAATTTGTGTACAGTACTTAAATTTTATTTTTACATTAAAATTCCTTTATGTTAAGCGTATTTGGATCTCAAGAATACCTAACTTCCAACTTCAAACAAACATAAAATAGAGTAAAATGTAAGCTACTTAGTCGAAGAATTTGCGATTTCAAACACCTGAATAGATAGACAATAGACTAATAAACTTATTTAAAATTTTAATAGTACTTCACCTAAATTATTATCCAAGAGTATGCTATATGTTTACCTGGGTCAAAAAGTCGCTATTGCTGAGACAGTAGATTCAAATAAATTTTAAACTTGTACACGAAAATAAGATCAATTTCACCAAATTCGAGGGCAATTTCCACCATCATTATTTTACCCACTGAGAATGTCATATCGTAATGATATCGAAATATTATCTTCGGGTTGGAGGGTATCTGACCTCAAAGATGAACAGACAACTAACCAAATGTGGGTAAACAATGAGTAGTCTTTGGATTGGAAAACCTTTTAAAATTCCTTCATTTAAAACAAGGATAGTATCAATAACGGAATACTATTAATTTTTAGTGTGCCTATTTACAGTATAAAAGAGAAAAAAACGACAAAGCAAGGAATACAAAAACTTTACAGCCACAGTCATTAGACTGAAAGAATTAGATTACTTGAAAAATAATGTAAATTAATATAAAAAAAGATCGAGAGAGCTTCAATACAATAGGCATACAGGAAGAAAACTGAAACACCGGTTTCTTATCTCAAAATAAACCTCTTACCATCATCCAAACAGCACCGGAAAACGGGAAAGGCACAATATGCCGTACTTAAACTGAAGCCTACACTGCGTTCGCACTTATTAAGCAGATTACATTTTCTCCAATGTTTTCAAAAGTTTTTTCCCGATTTCAATGAAATTTGTAGCAAATAATCACTATATATAGCAGCATTGATGGCATTCATTTCGATAAACTATTTTGATAATTAAAATAATTCTCATTTTATTGAAAAATATGTAAAATATTGGGAACTATTCAAGAATAGGGACCCCAGCCTTCTTTAGTTAGGCTTATAAGGCTAACTAACGAAAATATCACGACCTAACCTAACCAATCGTTAGGTTAACTGTACGCCCTTGACGATTGGTTAGGTTAGATCATGATATTTTCGTTAGTTAGCCTTATAAAGCTAACTAAAGAAGGCTGGGGTCCCTATTCTTCAATAGCTCCAAATATTGTGTTCCGAATTATTAAGCAAGTATTCCATTTACTGATCTAAATGGTGAAAATGGGTAAGAAGAAGGATTTAACATTAACTGAGAAAAGAAAAATAGTCAAGTTAAGTTACTCGCTGAAAATATAAAATCTATTGAAATTGCGAAGCAGTTTGGCAGAGCTTATCGAACTGTAAACAAGTTTGTAGCGGAGGATACCAAACTGAGGCAGCGAAGTGATAAAGGAGCTATAAGAAAAGTGACAAGGCGGCAGATATCTGTAATCAAGCGCAAATTGCAAAGCATCCATTGTCCTCAAGTAGAGAGGTTTTTGAGCAGGCTGGCATACATAATGTACCAAGAACATCTCGATGTGGAATCCTCCAAACAATTGGCAAGACGTGTAAACCTACAATTCAGTCACCATTAACACCCAGGTACAAGAAGCAGCGTGTTGACTGGGCGCGTCAGTACGTGAAAACAGATTTTGATACTGTATTGCAGAGCTGGGCACTTGCGGCATATTGCGGTACTGCTGCACTACCAAACCGGTACCAAACCGGTACGCGGAAATTTGAATGCGGTAGCGGTACTGCGGTACTTTCAGCGATCCTTTGCGGTACTGCGTTATGGGGGCCCGGGGTGGTAGTGCGGTGGTACCGCAAGTACCGCAGTACCGCAAAATATGCCGCAAATGCCCAGCTCTGCTGTATTGTTCACCGATGAATGAAAAGCAACTCTTCAGGGACTTGATGTTTGGTCAAGAAGATGGATTGCTGAGAGCCAATTTCTACCATCGAGATAAAAACGCCAACAAGGTGGAGGTAGTGTCATGTTTTGGGCAAGATTGATAGGCAATGAAGTAACTGTCCCATACAGAGTGCCTGATGGTGTAAAAATGAATGCCCAGTCTTACACAAACTTTCTAAAAGAAAACCTCATTTCATGGTAGAGACTGACCCTTAGCAATCCATCTTCTTGACCAACCATCAGATCCCTCAAGGGTTGCTCTTCATTCATCGGTTAACAATACAGTATTAAAATCTGTTTTCACGTACTGACTGACGCGCCCAGTCAACACGCTGCTTCTTGTACCTGGGTGTTAATGGTGACTGAATCGTAGGTTTACACGTCTTGCCAATTGTTTGGAGGATTCCACATCGAGATGTTCTTGGTACATTATGTATGCCAGCCTGCTCAAAAACCTCTTTACTTGAGGACAATGGATGCTTTGCAATTTGCGCTTGATTACAGATATCTGCCGCCTTGTCACTTTTCTTATAGCTCCTTTATCACTTCGCTGCTCAGTTTGGCAGAGCTGGGCAATTGCGGCATATTTTGCGGTACTGCGGTACTACCGCACTACCAAACCGGTACCAAACCGGTACGCGGAAATTTGAATGCGGTAGCGGTACTGCGGTATTTTCAGCGATCCTTTGCGGTACTGCGTTATGCGGTACCGGTTTGCGGTAGTACCGCAGTACCGCAAAATATGCCGCAATTGCCCAGCTCTGCAGTTTGGTACCCTCCGCTACAAACTTGTTTTCAGTTCGATAAGCTCTGCCAAACTGCTTCGCAATTTCAATAGATTTTATATTTTCAGCGAGTAACTTGACTATTTTTCTTTTCTCAGTTTGTTAAATCCTTCTTCTTACCCATTTTCACCATTTAGATCCGTAAATAGAATACTTGCTTAATAATTCGGAACACAATATTTTACATATTTTTCAATAAAATGAGATAATTATTTAATTATCAAAATATTTTATCGAAATGAATACCATCAATGCTGCTATAATATGATTATTTGCTACAAATTTCATTGAAATCGGGGAAACACTTTTGAAAACATTGGAGAAAATGTAATCTGCCTAATAAGTGCGAACGCAGTGTAGACAAAGAATGTCCACAACTATGACGCCAAATAACTTTGTCAACGAAGAGCCATAACTATTTAACTAATAAAAATTACACACAGTCAAGGAAAATTACTGGACATCATCAAGAGGAAACTAAACACTCGGGTCGAGACAAAACTTTCTGAACCATGAGTTTGACAATGCACGCGATGGCGGATTAATTTTTAGAAAGAAGTAGATATAACTGTTTCAGTCGGAGTAGCTTGCCGTTTCAGTGAGAAGTAAAGAGGTCAAAGTGCTAATGAGACTTAACATTAAGTTCTAATTTAGAGTGTGTGTAGTTTCAGTTACGTTCAATTATTCTTAGAGTTTTATAGTAAATGGTATTTTAGGGATTTTCCTCTAATTATAAGATAAAGTACAAATACTCTATACATAACTATATTCTCCATTTGGCTTACATACACTTTACGTAGACCTTTGATGAATATTATATATATATATATATATATATATATATATATATATATATATATTCCTTACATTACGCGTTTAGGATGAAATTTGTTCAATCCATTCTACGGCTTAAAAAGAAATTAATTCTGAAATTTACAAAACACGTCTTCGCAATTATTGACAGTATTTCAGTATCTTCCGATGACGCTCAATAAAATCCTTATCATGCTAAGTTCACAGACAGAGAGGCTAAATCTATCGTTACTTACGCTTGGAAGACCGATCAAAAATTTTGTTTCGAATAAGTAAATATATTTAGTTGTCATTCAAAGATCAGATGGTTTCTCGCCTTAAAATCATTTTGTAAAATATATTGAAATGAGGTCTGTGTATCCATCCAAAATCCAGAACCGCAACTGGATATAAGCCTATGGTTCTCATAGGTTCCTATTACTATACAGTCCCATTTTGAGCAGTACATCATATTTATACCTAGGTAATTTTTTTTTAGTAATGATAAAAACAACATACACTTAAAACTAATACCTAAAAGGCTCATTCATACAGTAAACATTAAGAAATTACAATAACGCTTCTCACTAACTGAAATTGACTGTCCTTAATAATAATAATAATAACTTTTAAACTATGGAAAGTTCATAAAATGTATCAGACCATTTGAAGTCAGGTCTGTTTGATGGGGTTGCTTAACCTCCTTTCAAAATTTCAGTTCACAATATTTAGTCCAACAGCAAAAAAAAAAAAAACCCGCATGCATGACAATAACAATGATGGTTCTTCCTTGAAAGTCTCATCCGCTTTTAATATGCATATTTTAGGTACAATTTTATATCCCATTTCATAACCAATCCATATATACATACACTGTATAAATGGTACTGATCTAGAATATTAATATACAATTCTACGGGATATAAAACTAACATTTCGTTATGTACTGACGTTGGCCTATTTGAAAATATTTGGACTATAACAAACTCACTATATCTCAGGTTTAACTTCATATTTACATATACACTTCATTCATCATGATTTTAATATTATATATATATATATATATGGAACAAGGAACTCTTCTGGGATAATTAAATCCACTATAGTCCGAATAAGTAATGGTAAATGACAAATACCATAGTTTTTCTTTTTCATGATGCTAGCCCGACGTGGGCAACGGGTCCACTCGCAAAGAGGTCCCATAAATATAGCTTCCCTCACCAGCTATCTGCAAAGCAGACAGGATCCAGCTTTGGGACATGGATCTAGGGTGAGGGAAGCTATATTTATGGGACCTCTTTGCGAGTGACCCGTTGCCCACGTCGGGCTAGCATCATGAAAAAGAAAAACTATGGTATTTGTCATTTACCATTACTTATTCGGACTATAGTGGATTTAATTATCCCAGAAGAGTTCCTTGTTCCATGCACTGTCTGTGTGTATCATAAAAAACTCAGGGGACCATTCTGAGTTCATTACCATATATATATATATATATATATATATATATATATATATGCACGAGCTATGATTTGATTTTAAGTCATTTGTGGAAAATATCATTCTAGGGCTCTTCATATACGTTTTAGGTCATTATCTACTAACATTTAATTATTTTAAATTTTAATTGTTTCCTTTCATTATTATATTTAATAACGTCACTTCTTTAACTTATTTACCTTTGATGAATCCATGATGTCAACTATACTGCCTCACAACACAAAAACTTTGATGGCAATGCCAAAGACTTTGAAACCAAAAATCGAAAATTGAACTCTCCTTCCCTTGAACAGGTACCATATGAGCTTATCAAACTTATTTTGAAGGCATTTAATTTAGCGAAGGGTCACTTTATATTTAAGTATATTACCCGCTAGCACTATTTATTGAAATATTTGCGCAATTCTCACTTCTATCTATTACTTTAATAGATGTTTACGTTACTTTATAACTTACAACACAAATTCAAGGATACAAATGTTACGCTACTTCAATTAATCAGTCTTGGAAAGTATCTCTCAGGATTATTATTGGTTCGTATGGCGTGTGGGAGGAGCTAAAGATTGGAGCAGTTTAGCATTTGGTCTTTTAGTGATAAACTATAGTTTTCACAACTCTTTCACATTTAATCGTATCAATATTCTGATAGTATTCTACAAACTAAGACATGTAAAATTTTATACTCCTGTTTTTATTCATAATTTTTTGAAGAAACTATTACAAACAAGTTAACCAATAACAAACCTGCTCGAGATTCAACTCCACCCATTTATTCAGAAACTCCGCCCACTAAATTGTTTGTCTCAAAAAATTTTAAGATATGAAAAATATTGAAAATGAATTTTAAATTATAATACATACTTAATTTCTTCATTTTACGAATGAAAAAAAAATATTAAATTAGTTTTGTTAATTTTTATTTGATGCGAAATATAAACTCTTATCGAAATATTTGTTCTCAAAATGATGTTATAAAAAATTATTGGATCACCTGAAGATCTGGGTCCCCAGTCTTGGTTAGTTAGCCTAATAAGACTAACTAACGAAAATATCACGACTTAACCTAACCAGTCGTCAAGGGTGTACAGTTGACCTAACGATTGGTTAGGTTAAGTCGTGATATTTTCGTTAGTTAGCCTTATAAGGGTAATTAAATAAGGCTGGGGACCCTGATCTTCAGGTGATCGAAATTATTAAACAATATATATTAATTATTAACATTTAACATCTTCAACCTCATATAACAGAATTTTGATATAAACGTTTTAAATTATAATTTAATCCTAAATTATATTGCTGAAAATAAAACAATGTTTTAAATATATGGGAATACTAGATTTGAGTTAATCTCTCTCTTTCTCTCTCATGAGAAAATTACGCTTTTAGAACGTAATTTATTATCTTCCTCTTGGCTTGGCCTACGCATTTCACAAAGTGCTCATATTTAAAACGACTGGAAGGAGCAGGTCTTGTTTTTCCATATCAACAGAAAATCTTAATCGCTATCATTTTCACTTGCTTTTCGTTAATTTGTTTTATGGATATTATTATAAGTATTATAAGGCCCAGTTGCATGACTCATCAGGAGTGAAATGTGCTTCAAGTTTGTGTTTCCTCGAATAGACGTGAAATTATTTTGCAAACAAAAATAAAAAATAAAATTTCAAACAAAAGCATCTCTTCCCCATCTCACTTTTTTTTGTCAATGAAAATAATAACTTACCAAAATAAAACCCCAAAATTGCAAACTAGGGACATGGGACTTTTTATATTTTATTTTACAACAAACTTTTTTCTGCGACTGTACAAACGTGGGACACTCATACTTTCCCTATATTAATCCAGCACATGAAGGACCCCTTTTTGCAATCCACACTTCAACACCGTGGCTTCAGAGTAGGATGTTATGGAAAGCGATTTGGGATACTAACAAATGTGAAACTAGGCCAGTGGTCCAGTACTGCCCGGTACACCGAACTGAAAAGCAGTTAATATCCATTGCGGAGTACTGATAAAAATTTTGGAGTCTCACACACAGTCAGTTCCAGGGCCGGATTTAGGAGTGGGCAAAGTGGGCAGCTGCCCATGGGCCTCCACATATTGACAAGCCATTATCAAAATAGAAAAAACCCGAAACTAGAAAAACCCGATAGATGATCAACAAAAAAACACGCGCATCCAATACCACTGTAGTACATAAACTTTTACCAATTACTATTTGTTGTGTACTGATTATTATTTTGTTTTTATTACTCTTTTAGGCCTACTCTCACTATAATGGAATACCCGAGTAACCCGAGGCTTTCATTTTTTGCAGAAATGAGTGGAATGGACAGACACAAGAGTGCACGATGTTTTGAAAGTGTATGTATGTTAATTATATTATGAATCTTATGGATGACTTCAATTATGTCTTCCCCTAAGGTAGGGGCAGACCCGGATCTAGGGGTGGGCTATGCGGGCTGCAGCCACGGGCCCCGCATTTGAGGGGGCCTCCAAATTTGGAGAAGTTTTCCCCAATGTCTTAAATGCATACAGAATGTACTTGTCATTGATGGTGACCAATTGTACCGGCGGACGGAGTTTTTCTAAGTTAAAGCGATTGAAATGTTGCACACGTTCAACAATGAAGCAAAAGCGATTACAGTCACTGGCAATTCTCTGTGTTGAACATGCTCTGGCCAAAGAAGTCGATTTTCGAAATATTATTAATGAATTTGCACAAAAAAAGGCTCGTCGGTTCAATCGGTTGCCAGCTCATAATCAGTAGGTAGGTGTGTATAAAATTATTAATTCAGGAAAATATAATATGTAAAATAAAGTAAAATATTTGTAAACTAATATGTTTGTTCTGAAAACTTAATAAATAAAGTAAAGTAATATGTTTGTTCTGAAAACCTTTAATTTTCCTCGTAAACAAAGCTTATAATCCTTATATAATAAAAATTGTAGCCAAGGGGGCCCCCCAAAAAAAAATTAGCCACGGGCCCCCATTCTTCTAGATCCGGGCCTGGGTAGGGGGGCCTCCACATGGAGGCTGCCCAGGGCCTCCACACGTCTAAATCCGGCTCTGGTCAGTTCTAATAGTTTATATATAATAGAATAAATTATAAGTCTATATTTTAATATTTATAATTCCCCTTAATTATCTTACGATATTTAATAAACGACTGCATTTATTCATTCAAATAAATGAAAAGGGTGAAAGAGGGAGGAAAGTTCAGGGGTAAAATCCTATTTTAATGAAGAATTTACCTGAACTATGAGACACCTTCACAAAGTCATAAAACAAAAAGTTACTGACTCTCCAGTTCTGCTCTCCGGCAAGATTGTTCTAGTCCTTAATGAAACCTGTTCAAAAGTTAAGTTGCCAACTCTTCGGTTTTTGTTGAGAGACTCCAATTTTATTTCAAAGTAAAATCGGAGTAAACCTCCAATTGTCAGTTTATATAAAAGTAAAGTTTTTATTTCGATTTCATGTATCATTTCGTATGAAAGTCATTCAGTAGCCAAATTACAGCTGATAAACGTCTGCAAATAATCAAATGGCACTGTTTAACTGTTACTGATTGGGTCGACCTAGCGGTTGAGCCCAAATCTCTGTTTTTTTTTTTTTTTTTTTTATTTGTTTTGTTTTTTATTTACAAGTTGGCAAACCCATTCAAAAGCTGCCCATATTAATCGACTATTTTCATGTATTTGCCCACATCTTAGGTGTACGTTACGTTTCGCAGTAATTTTAATTCTTTAGTTGAAAGCAACATAATCGGGAACAAGTAGGTAAAATCCTATTTTAATAAGATAAATTAAAGATGGCTGGAAGACCAAGTGCACGCTCAACAATTGTCGATCTACGTCGAATATTACTACACGATGTTAATTGAATGCCCGGTTAGGTCAACTGAATTCCTGGTTAGGTCAACTGAATGCCTGGTTAGGTCAACTGTACGCCCTTGGTTAAGTCGTGATATTTTCGTTAGTTTAACAGAAAATATCACGACTTAACCTAACCGATCGTCAAGGGCGTACAGTTGACCTAACCGGGCAGTCAATAAATTAGATCCCAAACCTAGATTAATACGATAAATTAAAAAATTATTCAAAAAACGTTTATTTTCATTAATTAAACCGGATATACTATTTTGATAGTATACATTTATTAAATAACATCGTTTTTGGAATTTAATTTATCGTATTAAAATAGGATTTTGCCCAAGTAACATTCAGAACCTCTATTTTCCCACACAGGGAAAGGAGGGGCGTGGACTTGGTTTCCCCAAGCCCGAACAGTCACGGTATACTCAATGTACAGGGTTTCCATAAAGTCGAGCATCGTAGGCAAAGTTTATTGACTATAATTTGTTTATTTCTATGATGCTGAAAAAACACACTTTCTCACATATCAGTTCTGTATCGCGACATTTACCCAATCTAAAAAAACCTAGTAACTTTAACCAAACCTAACCTAACCTAACCTAACCTTGCCTCACCTTAATTAAAAGATAACATTTGTAAATTACTGCGACACTTCATACCGTGATACGTACGTTTGTGTCGCGATAGGCTGTGTGTATCCTCAGGCCCGTAGGTAGGGGGAAAGGCGAGGGTGGCGTTCTACCCCTCCACAGAGAAGCGAGTTCCGCCAAAGTACAGTATATTTTTAGTTGTTAGGAGTAGGGATGTGCCGGATAGTGATTTTGCCGGATAACAGGATATCGGATATCCGGCAAATCGTGGTAACTGGATATCCGATATCCGGCCGGATATCCGGTTATCACCGGATGCCCTTTATACCTGATGCATATGTTAAAAGCTCACTCGTTTTACCTAGTACCTAGTCTTAGGGAACCTTACTATTGTTTCTTACTCCAGGCTGTACATTACTAGTTTTCTTGTTCATTTCAGAAAAATTGTGAAAATATAGACTTTCTAGTCGTTAATATTAGAAATAAAAGTGAATTATGTCTTCTAAATCAAAATCAATTATTTGGAAGTATTTTAAAGTCTGTGGTGTGGAAAATGAACATAAAGCGGAGTGCAAATTATGTGATGTTACAAACAATGGGAGGTACATCGTGCGTGGTAAAACACCTCGGTCATATTCAACAAAACCATTGTGGAATCACATTCAAAGTAAACATCCTAGCATTAAGTTCAAAGCACTGCATGAAGAGAAGACCGAGTCTGTAGCCACTAACAATTCAGCATATTCGACATATTACATGTTAGAACGTCTGCATGAACAAAGGCAGGTAGTAACAGCATATGCTGCAGAACAAGACATTCCAACACTCACCGCTTATAACTAGGGTTTGGTGGAAAATATTATTCGAGTGCTACAACCATTTGAAGAATTGACCAAACAAGCAAGTAAAGACAGCGAACTGATCAGTTTTGTAATTCCAGCAGTAGCTACACTACATTCTTATCTTTCAAAAAGACTAAAAGATTGTGGGATCCAAACTGTCAAGCAAAACTTGAAAGAAGCGCTGGAAGACCGTTTCATGAAACCGACATGCAGTAAATCTGTAAACCTGGAGCAAAACTGCTTTACGGTGGCTACCCTTTTAGATCCCCGCTACAAGTCGCACTTTCTGAAAGATGCCAATGGGGTGAAACAGCAGCTTGTGGCAGAATTAGTTGAACACGAAAAACTGCAGAAGAAACATTCTACTAGCCGGGCTGAAGCAGAAGTCGAGGAAGCAGAAGTAGCAGAGGTCGGTTTACCAATGAACTTGGCTGAAGAAACTCATGAGGACATATGGGCTTGCTTCGACCAACTTGTGAAAAAAACTTCAGTGGATCAAGAAGAGAGCAGCAGTGCAGACGAATCATGCCAGCTACCCGATGTTTCTCAAACTTCAGACTCATCCAATGCAAAGTGTCCTCTGCTTCATAGGCATTCAAAGGCTAAAAAACTCTGCCTCTTCTACACTTCAGAAATAGATAAGTATCTGTCGCTACCAAACATACACAGGACTGACAACCCAATGAAATGGTGGTGCAACAATGTCAATCAATTTGAAACATTGAAACCAATGGTCCTTAAATATTTAAGTGCACCACCAAGTTCAGTTGCCTCTGAACGGTTATTCAGTGCAGCGGGTCAGGTATATGCAGACAACCGAAGCAAATTATTGCCAGCTAATGCTGAAGAACTGATCTTCTTGATGAAAAATATGAAATATAGTGAATCGTAAATACGTACATTAAGTCTATTTTCATTTATTTTTCAACACATATTGCCATACTATTGATTGCTTGTCTTCATTTTTTCTATAATGTGTGATATCATGATATGTCAATGTTACAGATGTATTTAAATTTTTGATCTGTTTAGCTCAATTAGATCAATTTAATTCTCAGTTTCTGTTTATTATTATTGTGTTAGGGTGGTTGTCATAACCACTTCTTTGGATCCCTTGATTATTAAACTTATTTCTTCTCTCTTTGGGTCGCCATTGTTGCAGATAGAGAGGTTAAAACTAACTAATATAGCTAATAATAAATAATAACTAATAATAATGCTATTACTTTGTAGGTACCTATAAAAATGTTTATTAAGGATAGTGCAAAAAGTGCCGGATATCCGGAAAAACCGGATATCCGGCACATCCCTAGTTAGGAGTGACCATCCCTGATAATATAAGGAAAATGGTCTCTGCCTATTTCCTGCTTCCTAAAAGGATATTATTTATGTATGTATACTTTAGTAAACATGAATAACCTGGTAACATTTATTCATTATTTCAACAAATTTACTCATGGTGTAATGAAAATATGATAGTTATTAATATAACAACAGCGAATAATACCTCATACATATCAAAGATAGGAATGGTTTCTTTATGTATGGATCTTTCTGATATATACTCTCCTATAGGAGTTCCGTTGACAGTGCCGGCCTTTGGGCGAAGCAAGCAAAGTGGCTGCTTTGGGCCCCGCGCTATTACGGAACCCGCAAATATATGAGTTCAGTATAAAAAAATATTTTGGTTTTGAGTGGTAAATTAAATACGGCTTGTCATAATAATACTTCATATACAGTAGTATTCATACAGGGGCGGATCCAGCCTTCTGGGCTGACCGTCTTCCAAAATTTGAAAAGTAAAAAATGCGTACGGAACTATTGTAAATTGTGAAATTTTCGCTATCACCTTTTTGGCAGAAGTACATTTTCAAGTTGCTATAACATATTTTTAAATGAAATGAAAGATATAAAATAAAACAATGGAAAATTACATCATATTTATCAAAATATTATATAATTAAATATTATATATATTATATATTATTAAAATATATAATAAAAAAATTCACTGAAAATTCTGACCGTCTTCCGGAAGACGGTGGAAGACGGTCTAAATCCGCCCCTTTCATATACAATAGTATTCCATATTAATTATATATTTTGTTATATTTCCGATATCGACTAACAGTGATGTCTCCAAAGAGATTGCAAGATACTGCTCGGAAATATCTCAGCGGTCACCAGAAGAGACAGCGTGAAGCGAAGCGGAAATCAGAACTTGAGCGTATGTATGTATGGGTCATTTGAAATTTTTTTAGAGAAACGCGATCCACAGGCTAAAACTGAACAAGATGTGCATGTGCCGTCACATGCATCATCATCAGCTTTGATAGATGAAAGTAAACTAGATGTACCTGCGCCGTCACATGCGTCATCACCAGCTCTGATAGATAAAAGTGATATCCAGAGGGAAGAAGAACCCATGAATCAGACTCCAATTCTGCAAAATCAGCCTCTGGATGCACTCAAAGATCCAGGTCAATGGCCGGAAACTGTCAGACAAAAGTCAGAGATTTACTAGTGAGTAAAGGCCCACCACAGTGTGAGGAAGACTATAACTTTCCCAGAGATGACAATGGCCGCAACTTTTCAAAAAGTCATTACAAGAGACGGGTGGAAAATGGAGAAGTTGGTATACGGAAATGGCTGATTTATTCAATCTCTAAGAATCGGATATTTTGTTTCTGTTGCAAGTTATTTGGAAACTCCAACAATGCCTTGGGGTGTGGAGGATTCTGTGACTGGGTGAATACTAGTTCCAGACTGTCTGAGCACGAAAGATCACAGGGCCATCTGAAGGCGACTCTCCAATGGATGGAACTCGAACAACGTTTGATTAAAAGTTGCACTGTGGATCAACTCAGTCAGGAACGAATCAATACGGAGAAGCTTGTGGAAAAATGTGTTTGAGCGCCTCCTCGCCATTGTACAGTACCTCGCTGAACACAACATGGCATTCCGAGGATCAGCAGATACAATCTTCAGACGGAATAATGGCAACTTCCTTGGACTGGTTGAGCTTATCTCAAGATTTGATCCCGTCATGGAAGGCCATATTAGAAGAATAGTCAATAACGAAATTCATGATCATTGTTAGAAAATCTAGAAGAGGAAGAGCCATTGTTGTCCCAAGGCGATATGATGACTAAGCTGATTGATGCAGCATTGCTTGTATATATTAAATTAAGGTGTATATACATATCCATCTCATAATTGTAAGGTTAGTGAAAAATTCACTTAATTTAGAGCTAGCATTTTTGGGCTCTTGTGGCATCATTGTTTGGGCACTCTTGTGGCATCATTTTTTGGGGTCACTGCGCGTCCTTCCTACTCGTTTGTTGACTGCGGCACTTACAGGGCGTGGTCTTATAGAGAGCTCTCTTGCAATTCAGTTTGGTCGCTTAGATACAAGATTGTTGCATCGTGCAATGGTGCAGGTTGTGTTGTTGTTGCAAGGTTTAGAAAGAAGACCATAAATAGTGCCTCTTTTGTTTTTTATCTTAATTTTATGCAACTGAGACCTAAGGTAGGCCCACATCGAGTCAGCAACCCTGAGGTCGGACCTAATAGGACCTTCAAGTCTGTAATTTTTAGTCTGGCTTAACTTGGGCTGTAGGTTGAACTGGCCCTTCAGAGCTTGGCCGTTCACGGCTCAGCTGGGATTCTGAACCCAATAAAATAAAAAATAACATGGTCCTTCGGAGCCGGATTCTAGCCCAAGACTGAGTCAGTGAATATTTTTCGGCAAAGTTTTGATTGTGCAAATTGTAGCCCAAGTTAAGAAGCCTGGATGGATTGAGCATAATTGAGTTAAGGTCCCAGGGTAGAAAGTTTGATCGCCCAATTGCGAAACTTGGCCACTCGTCTGTCGTTGTTTTGGGCCTACATTTTACCGGTTTGGTTAATTTTGGTTTATTGTTCGTAGGTGAAGGTTGCAGACTTCAGTGCGCCAGTTACTTGGGTGGAAAATTTGGTATTCCATATTGGGGGTTGGTCAGTACCCCACCCAGCAATTCAGTTTATTTGAAAAAAGCAAAATTTGAGTTTGATCAGTTTGTTTAAGTATTTTTGCCAATTCAGCTTATTTGGTATTGAGCCCAATTGTTGTTTGCATTGAAGATGAGTGCAGCCGAATTGAACAAGTTTAGAAAAAGGAGAAGCGCCTACAAAGGTCTAATTACAAAGGTCATTGCCACTATAGATTCTACCATAGAGCAAGAGGATTTAAGCTTAGTGACTGCGCAGTGCGCAGCTTTCCATATTAGAAACTAAAAAGGTTGCTCTAAGCGAAGTAAATGTTAAAATTGAGGCTCTTATAGAAGAGGATGAAATAGAAAATAACATAATTTACTTTGAAAAGATTACTGATGACATAATTAAAGTATGCCACAGAGCAAAAGAGTTTAGCAGCTCAGTACAGTTAGAGACTAGGTCTAATAATGAAACACAACCCTCAACAAATGGTGTTTGTGAAGTTAACGTCAACAGATCTGTAGTTCAATTACCGAGGCTTGTACTCAAAACCAAAACATTTTCTGGGAGTATTCAGGAATGGCAAGGATAGGTAGACAGTTTTCAATCAGCACTTCATTCTAGTCAAGTCTTAAGTGCGGTGGAGAAGTTTAATTATTTTCAGTCCCTCTTGGAAGGGAAGGCAGCAAAGACAATAGCAGGATTAGCATTAACAGAGGCTAATTATAATGTGGCTTGGGATATATTAAAGAAACGGTTTGGTAAGCCAGAGATCTTAATTAAAAGCCACTTCCGCGAACTTTTAGCTATACCTCCTGTTAATAATCCCAATAGTGTAGGAATTACGGCAGTTATATGATGAATTTGAAGTTAGAACTAGGTCCCTGGACAACTTGGGTGTAGGAATGGAAAGGTATGGTACAGTGGCGGCTCGTCGGTAGGCACTGCGGAACTGCAGCACCCCTAAATTTTTTATTTACAATTGAAATAATCAAGAACAATATAAGGATGAGCTCACTGAATAACTTTTTCAATTACTTTTGAAACTTTTATTCATTGCTCAATGCTCATCCTTTTATTTCAGTAATTATTTCAACCCATTCTTAGAGACAGCACCCCTAGAATTTTTAGTCACGAGCCGCCACTGGACTATGGTATAATGTTGGTCACTATACTGGAGTCTAAATTGCCTAGCTCAATTTTGCTCGAATTAAGTGGGGGACACTCTACAGAACATGTGTACATTCCCCTTCAGCAGATGTTAAGTCTAAGCACAGAATTAGCAAGACGAGAGGGAATTGAGTTTAACAGTGGGATGTTAAACAAGGGGACAAAGGCAGGCGCAGCACCAGAGTTTCTACAAAAAGGAATAGCCCAGGTACAGTGTCAGCTCTACATGCATCCTCTGAGAATAAATTAAAGGGAATCAAAGAATGCATATTTTGCGAAGGCAACCACAAGTCATATAAATGTGAGATGGCTGAGGCTTTACCTGTTGAGGAGAGAAAGGACAGGGTAACTAAGTCCACAGCATGTTTTAAATGTGTTTTGAAAGGTCACAGAGCAAGGTTTTGTAAGTTTAAAATTTTGTGCAAAAAATGTCATGACAGGCATCAGCCATTATTGTGTGAAAACACTCCTAGTAGGCCTACCCCCGAAGTAGAGACATCAGTGGCACATGCCACTGCTACGAAAGGGAGTAAAAGTAAAGGGGGATTATTGCAAATAGCTGCAGCATTATTAATTGGGAATGATGGAGAAGCTACTGTAAGAGTGTTGTTTGATAGTGGTAGCCAGTGTAGCTTTATTAAGACCAGAATTGCCAGAAAATTGAAGTTTAAAGAACTGAAGAGGGAAAATTTAAGAATTTCTGGGTTTGGGGGTTCCGTTCAAAACCGAACCAAAGTTAAGAAGGTAGAAGTTCTGGTTAAGGGGTTGTTACCACAAAGTCCCACTATCAAGGTTCAAGCTGTAGAGATTGAGGAACTTTGTGCTCCAGTCACTACTTGTTTAGATATGGCATGTGTCCAAGAATTGCAAGTTAAAGGAATTAATTTGGGCAATAATAAGTTTGAAGGAACAGAAGATATTAGTCTTTTGATTGGAGCTGACTATTATTGGGACTTCATCACTGGTAATATTGCCCGCACATCTCGAGGTCCGGTAGCTATTGAAAGTAAGCTAGGCTGGATGCTACATGGTAGCTATTGCAATGAAATGGAGGTTAAAGCTCTTTTTGTTAAGATTGAGGAGAACAGCCATTGGCATAAGGGGCAAACGGGAGAAGCAGGCGAGTACAGTGAACAGTGATGTTTTAGAGCAATTTGAAAAAGGAATTGGGTTTAGAGATGGTTGCTATGTAGTTGGCCTCCCTTGGAAGGATTCTTGCAAACCCATTTCAAACCTTCAGCTAGCTAATAGAAGGTTGGAGACTTCATTGTACAGGCTAAGAAAAAATGAGGGGTTGTTAATTGAATACAATGAGGCCATCCTAAGATATGTAAAGGAGGGCTATGCTGAAAGGGTGCAAGGTGAGCTGGTGAGCCAGGAGGCACATTATCTGCCACACCATGCAGTGGTACGGCGAGACAAAACTACCACCAAACTGAGGGTAGTTTTTGATGGTTCAGCCAAGGACAAAGGTGATGTGTCCTTGAATGACTGTTTGGATGCTGGGCCAAATTTAAATGCAGATTTATTTTCCTTGTTACTGAGATTCAGGTTTGGTAGAGTAGCATTGACTGCAGATGTGAAGCAAGCCTTTTTGCGGATAAAGTTAAAACCAGAGGACAGAGATGCAGTAAGGTATCTGTGGGTGGATACGAAAGACTTGTTGGAAAATGAACCTAAGGTTCAAGCATATAGAATGAAGTCAGTGTTGTTTGGCCTCAGCTCTAGTCCATTTCTGTTGGCAGCTACTATGCAGTACCATTTTAAGAAATATTCTGGTCTATCCTAACACTATTGAACACAAGGAAAAATTTTTATGTTGATGATTTGCTGTGTTCCGTGGATAATACAGAAATGGCTAAACAGATATTCATGGAGGCTAGAGCTATAATGAGGGAGGCTGGCATGGAGCTTAGAAAGTGGCAGACCAGTCATTCTCAATTACAAGAGTTTATCAGTCAGTCCTGTGTAGGACCTGATGCAGCAGAAAGTATTGAGGATTCTGGTATTAAGGAGTTGTGGGCAATAGACACAAAGGTGCTAGGCATTGTTTGGCAGCAAGGAGAGGATTTATTTACCTTCAATGGGAAATCTTTAGTAGAGCTGGCTGAGAATGAGACAAGGTGGACAAAACGTACAGCTTTAGTTTGGCTTCGAAGGTCTTTGATCCTTTTGGATTCCTGGCTCCATTTGTGATAAAGTAAAAAATTTGGTTTCAGAGCCTCTGGGAAATTGGACTTGGTTGAGACCAAGAGTTACCTGTTCATATGGTGGTAAGGTGGAAATATTGGTTCAAAGAACTGGCACATCTTGGAGACATTGAAATCCCAAGATGGTACTTTGGAGAGTTGAACAATAGTCCAGACAATTTGGAGCTGCACATCTTTTGTGATGCAAGTGAGGAAGCCTATGCAACTTGTATTTATATAAGAGGCACATTCAAAGAGGAAGTAAGTTGCAGGTTAGTTGCTACAAAGAGCAGAGTAGCACCTTTGAAAAGGCTTTCTATTCCAAGGTTGGAATTGATGGGTGCAGTTATTGCTAGTCGGCTTGCAGTTACAGTGCAAAAGTCTTTGGCCCTTTATGAAATTCCAAGCTATTATGGACAGACTCCACTATAGTTTGGCACTGGTTAAGAAGCCAGGCAAGGAAATGGAAACCATTTGTTGCCAATAGGGTGGAGGAAATTCAAGCGCACACAGATCCCAAGCAATGGAAGCATTGTCCAGGCACGCAAAACTCAGCTGATTTACCAACACGAGGAATTTCAGTGAAAGATCTTGCACAGTCAAGTTTGTGGTGGAATGGGCCAGAGTGGCTAAAACTTGGAAGTGAAAACTGGCCGTCTAATCAGCCTATTGTAGGAGAATGCCAGGCTGAAGAAGAATGGGTGAGTGAGATGGGAAAATGCACTGTGAACAGTTGTCAAGTTATGCAGCAGGGCCCCATATTGAGGCTTGAGGACATTAGCAGTCTGAAAAGGTTGTTAAGAGTGACAGCATGGGTATATAGATTTACAAACAACATTAAGGGAGAAACAAGAAGGGAAGGAATTCTGAACAGTAAGGAGATTCAGCAAGCCAGGCAATACTGGGTGGTATATGTGCAGAAGGAAAAATTTGGTGAAGAGAGGGAATTGCTCACCAGCAGTCCATTACAGGTTCTGCCAACACATTCTGCTCTCAAGGGTTTGGATGTGTTTTTGGATCAGGACTTATTGAGAGTAGGAGGTAGACTACAGTTTTCTGGGCTTCCAGAGGAGAAAAGACATCCAATTTTGCTACCTTCTGGGGGGCACTTTGTGGAACTTTTGATCCTAGATACTCATCATAAGTTGTTACAGTACATGCTGGAGTTAGAGAAGTGATAATGGAGATCAGACAACATTTTTGGATTCCCAAAATTAGACAAGTAGTAAAAAAAGTCTTGCATAAATGCGTGGTTTGCAAGGATTGGAGTGCAAACTGCAAAGCCTTATTATGAAAAGGTGGCTCCACTTCCAAGATAACGGTGTATCTATACTGCCCCATTTGATGTAGTGGGAGTAGACTTCGCAGGTCCAGTCTATGTGTATGAGGAAGGGGAGTCTAACAAAGGTTATATATGTTGGTAAGCAACTTAAGTAGTGATGTATTTCTTTTGGCCTTTAAAAGGTTTGTGAACAGAAGGGGTTTCCCAAGAAGTTTGGTCCTTGCTAAAAGCGGAGGGATTCCAATCCTACTTTTCACACCATTGGGTACAGTGGGAGTTTATTGTTGAGAGAGCACCATGGTGGGGAGGATTTTGGGAAAGGCCAGTGAGAAGTGTAAAGTGTCCATTAAAGAAACTTCTAGCTAATGCTCATTTGAGCAAAGAAGAATTCTGCACTGTTTTGTGTGAAGTAGAAGCAATGGTGAACAGTAGGCCTATCACCTTTGTTTATAACAGTATGCACTATGCAGGATGCAGAGCCATTGACACCAAATCATTTTCTTTGTGGTAAACGATTAACATCAAGCCCCAGTTTGCCAGAAGACTTACAGCCTATCCAGAGCACTCAAGAAGAGTTAACCAGAAGGTTGAAGTACCTTGAAGAGCTACAAGATCAGTTATGGAAGAGGTGGCAAATATAATACTTGCCAGAACTCAATTATTACCCATCACGCAATGTAAAGGGCTCCAATGCAAATTATATCAAGGTGGGAGAAGTGGTAATGATTGGGGATGAAAGACCAAGGCAATGCTGGAAGCTTGGCATAATTGAAGATTTGTTTGTTGGCAAAGACAATTTAGTTAGGTCTGCACTGGTAAAGACTTCAGGAGGAAAATTAAAGAGACCTATACAAAAACTCAATGCTTTAGAAATCAGCAAAAACACGGATAGTCAAGATGAAACATTTGAGTTACAGCCTCATGGAGAAGGCTTGGTTAAATTTGCAGAAGGTAATGACAACAATGCCTCTTCGGTGGGAGTGTTAGAAAATCTACATAGAAGAGGAAGAGCCATTGTTGTCCCAAGGCGATATGATGACTAAGCTGATTGATGCAGCATTGCTTGTATATATTAAGTTAAGGTGTATATATATATCCATCTCATAATTGTAAGGTTAGTGAAAAATTCACTTAATTTAGAGTTAGCAATTTTGGGCTCTTGTGGCATCATTTTTTTGGGGTCACTGCGCGTCTTTCCTACTCGTTTGTTGAATGCGGCACTTACAGGGCGTGGTCTTATAGAGAGCTCTCTCGCAATTCAGTTTGGTTGTTTAGATACAAGATTGTTGCATCGTGCAATGGTGCAGGTTGTGTTGTTGTTGCAAGGTTTAGAAAGAAGACCATAAACAGTGCCTCTCTTGTTTTTTATCTTAATTTTATGCAACTGAGACCTAAGGTAGGCCCACATCGAGTCAGCAACCTTGAGGTAGGACCTAATAGGACCTCCAAGTCCGTAAGTTTTTAGTCTAGCTTAAATTGGGCTGTAGGTTGAACTGGCCCTTCAGAGCTTGGCCGTTCACGGCTCAGCTGGGATTCTGAACCCAATAAAATTAAAAATAACAATCATTACCTGGGAAAACGAATCCAGAATGAACTCATCTCGCTCATAAGCAACAAAGTTCAAGCAACCATTGTACACAGAATTAAAATGGCAAAGTATTTCTCTATGATCCTTGATTGCACACCAGACATTAGTCACAAGGAGCAGATCTCCCTTACTTTGCGATATGTCTCTGATGGATCATCATGTATTGAAAGTAGAATTTTTGAACAATTCATCAAGTTTATTGAGGTGAAGTAGACCACAGGAGAAAACCTACTAGAGGTATTGATGAGAGAACTTCACGAACTTGGACTGCAAATGAGTGATATTCGTGGACAAGGATATGATAATGGTGCGAACATGAAGGGACACTCATCAGGCGTTCAAGCGCGACTTCTGGAAATGAATTTGCTACTTGGGGACATGGCAGAAACGTATGTTCAAGCCATCTCATTTTTTAGGGTTATTCAACGCCTGTATGTCTTCTTCTCAGCCTCAACCCATCGATGGTCAGTCGTCTGCAAGTGTGTGAAAGAGTTCTCAGTGAAGCCCTTGAGCGAGACAAGATGGGAATGCCGTGTGCAAAGTGTCAAAGCTGTACGATATCAAGCTGTCGAGATCTATGATGCACTTGTCGAAATTGCTGAAAAAGCAAAAGATCCTCAAGGAAGAAGCGAAGCAGAATCACTTTGCAAAGAGATGAAGAATTTTAAATTCATTATTGTTGTCATATTCTGATATGACCTCCTCTTTCAAGCCAATTACGTGAGTAAAGATCTTCAGAGTGATTCAAAGTATCTGCAAGTGCCATCGAGAGTTTGGAAAGAACATGTAAGTGGATGAAAGAATATCGGGAGACTGGATTTCAAAGTGCTGTAACAGATGCCAAAGAGATTGCAGAGCATCTTAAAATCGAGCCAGAATTCAAGACAACACAGGTCAGACGAAAGAAGAAGATGTTTTCCTATGAAGGTCAAGACCAGCTAATTGAAGATGCTGAAGAAAAATTTAAAATTTCTGTGTTTAACGCAATTTTAGACACTGCTATATCCTCCCTGGAACGACGATTCGAACAACTGAGAGAACATCACTCAAAGTTTGGCTTCACGTACATGTTCACAAAGATGTCCAAGACAGACCTACGTAAGCAGAGCAAAGATCTCGAACTTAAACTGACTGATGAAGAAGACCGCGACATTGATGGATTCATGCTTGCTGAGGAAATGGAAGCTTTGAAACCAATTCTTCCAGAAGATATACAAAGTGACCCACTGAAGATATTGAGCTTCATCACTTTGAACAATCGTTCTGTGGATTTCCCGAATTTCACGACTGCATTGCGAATACTACTGACTATTCCAGTTACTGTTGCATCTGGGGAAAGAAGTTTCTCAAATTTGAAATTATAAAAACGTATTTACGGTCGACGATGCTGCAGGATCGACTCAGTAATCTGGCGATCCTCTCCACTGAAAACGACATTGCGAGAAACTGTAACTCTACAGACCTCATTGCCGAATTTGCCACTATGAAAGCCAGAAAGGTTTCCTTGTGATCACATCCAAAATAAATGATATTTGTTGTTGAATCATTGTTCTTTTCTTTCATTAAGCATGCACCCACTATGGGTAGGTAACTTTAACCTTAGGGCCCCACTTTAAAAATCTCGAATTGGGCCTCGCATTTGCTTGGACCGGCCCTGTCCGTTGAATGAGACTAACCACTCACCCATGGAAAATCCTGGATACGGGCATGATCCTCAAGATCGTCGCGATTCTATAGGTAAGACACATTACGGTTGCGAGCTTGGGAAGTTAGAATTCCTAGCCAGAAATAAATGGACAGAAATAAATAAATGGCAATACCTGTGTTCACATTCCACATGTTGAAGGCCCAGCAGAAACATGCTGTGACTCTGCATAAGTGTTTTTAAAGCTGTATTTGCTGACATCCCTAAAAGATTGAAGAAGGTTTTGGTTGTTCAAAGCATAGTTGTAAAAGTCCCTACAGATCATTTCAAAGTTAAGACGCACCTGCAGCTCTGACTTCACTAATTCATCACTCATTCTGTTTCTTTCATCATTCCACAGTTCCCCATTAAACTAAAATACCCTTTCGCAGTAAACATTAGATATTGGAAGTGACAACACAAATGACACTCCTATATTAAACTTTAATAGGATTTTATATACCATTGTGACTGAAAATATATTTTAGGCTTTCATGTTATTAAAGGCGAAAATATATTTCCAATCCCAATTATATATAAAATCCTGGACATTGGGTGTCCAGAACAGAGCTTAAATGTTTCCTGAACAATACAAATCTATTCTTGAACTGTCCAGGGCAATCCTGATCGGTTAGCAACCCCTAACCAGAGATGGGCGCAAAATACTTTAAATGTAATTAAATACTAAATACATTACTTTCTTAAAAAGTATTTAAATACCAAATACATTACATATTTTCAAAATGTATTTAAACACTAAATACATTACATCAAAAATGTATTTAAATACATTTCAATATAATTTTTAAATACTTATCCAACTATATCATGCCAGAATTTTTTCTAAAACTTATCTCTTGGTAACATTGGTTTATTGATATCATCTATTAGACTTTATAAACGTATATGCATAACTCATACGTAGGGCAATTTTTTATTGACCTAAAAACAAAAACAAAATTGACTTTATTTTCCTCCAAAATTGACTTTATTGACCTAATAAATATGTACCATTAAATTGTCTAATTTGACTTATTGTAAAGCAATTTTCGTGATTACAAACTATTAGTTGTGTAATTTTAGTGATAAATTGTATAATCTATTTATAGATTGATACATAAAACTAATATATTATACAACACTCCACATGCAGTCAGTTAACATCTTTAAATACAATTATTCCACATCTGCATTATACAACACCGCAATATAGTTTAAAACATTTTCGGATTTGAAGTTTCTGTCTTTGGCTAGGAGTTTTTGAAGAATCGAAAAACTTCTTTCGACTGATACTGAGGTAGGTTGACAGTTTTTTAGTAGAACGTATAATGATGGAGATATAGCATTCCTGGTCATCAAAATTATATCCTTAATATCATTTGTTTGCAAACGCTTTTTTTATATAATTTTTTATATTAACAATCTTCGCCAAAATATATGGTATTGACCACTTCGTATGCTTCTTTGATAGTAAAATCTGTGCTCTCCATTTTTTCTAAAGGAGAACATAATGAAGAGTACTGTTCTTGCAACTGTAAGAGCTGAAAACCTAACCCATCTGATTTGCCATCTAGGACGTTTTGGCGCTGGACGTTTTTGGCGCCGCCGTTTGGGCGCCACCGTTTGGGCGCGGAGCCGGTTTGGCGCCGCCGTTAATTGGTATTAAGTATTAAGTAGTAATACTTGGTTATTAACCTGAAGTGCTGTCTGTCTTTTCAGATAAGTTGTGTTGTTGCCCTTAATAGCATAAATGTCTGAAAATATATCAAGTAAGAAAGGGAAACAGAAGTTTTCACATAATGGATATTTGTATGTGTTTGATAAATGTAGCAAGCGCGACCCTTCGTTACTTTTTTGGCGGTGCGAGCAAAAGAGTCAGTGTATTATAAGGTGTATATATAATATGGGTACTTTTCCGTTATCTGCCCCATTGACGATTGGTTAAATTCAGTCATGATATTTTCGTTAAAACTAACAAAAATATCACAACTTAACCTAACTAATCGTCACTGCCCGGTTAGGTCAACTGTACGCCCTTGACGATTGGTTAGGTTAAGTCGTGATATTTTCGTTAGTTTTAACAAAAATATCACGACTTAACCTAACCAATCGTCAAGGGGGCAGATAACGGAAAAGTACCCATATTATATATACACCTTATAATACACTGACTCTTTTGCTCGCACCGCCAAAAAAGTAACGAAGGGTCGCGCTTGCTACATTTATCAAACACATACAAATATCCATTATGTGAAAACTTCTGTTTCCCTTTCTTACTTGATATATTTTCAGACATTTATGCTATTAAGGGCAACAACACAACTTATCTGAAAAGACAGACAGCACTTCAGGTTAATAACCAAGTATTACTACTTAATACTTAATACTAATTAACGGCGCCGCCAAACCGGCTCCGCGCCCAAACGGTGACGCCCAAACGGCGGCGCCAAAACGTCCCATTCCGTCTGATTTGATGCCAGCTTTCGCTCTTTTAACGAGGATCCCATTGCCCTCGAATCCTTCCACAATCTGTCTTACTTTTGGAAGATGCCTTGCGTAATAAAACGCTGCATTCAACCAACTGGCCCATCTAGTAACGATTGGATCAGGTGGCTTAGATGATTAGAAAGATTTTTATATTTTGTTTCAGGGCGCAAATTGTTATCTGACAGTTGAGGCTAAGAAATGTATTTGCGAAATGTATTTAAAAATATGTATTTTCAAATAACAAATACTCTTTCAAAGTATTTAAATACGTATTTAAATACACACCGAAAAAAGTATTTATAAATACAAGTATTACAATACAAATGTATTTAAATACTGCCCATCTCTGCCCCCAACACACACACCACACACACACACACACACACCAATCAAAAAATTATTTGACCAAACTCATTAGCGGACTTAGCCCCATGTTGTGGTGGGGCCAAATGTAACGCAACCCAAGATAACCTTAACCCATTTCGCCAACAACAAATATCATTGGTTTATCAGGAGTAAAGACATTCACTGGCATTCAAGTGCCTTACCACCTTCGATATATATATATCATTCCGAAAGAGAAAAAGAGTGACTGCAAAATTAAGTAATTGTAAAGAGAACATCAGAAAAATATTAAATGATAAACTACAAAGTATCGATGTCGTCATACAGGAACTAATCGAGAAGCAGACAGAAAAAGTAGATGACGACGCTATAGAAGCGATAAAGGCTAACTCAAAGTACTTCTATAATTTCGCAAAAAGAAAGTCGACAAACCATGCGACTATCGGACCTTTAAAAAATGAGAACGGTGATTTATAGCAGTGTTTCCCAACCGGGGGCCATGGCACATTTGAAGGGGGCCACAGGAAAATGTTAAGATTTAGAGGGGCCACAGACTCCATGAAGGGGGCCACAGGACTCAACCTATTGAAGCCTAAATTATAGTTAGGCCAATAGATAATTTTAATTTATGTAGTTGAATTACATTTTAAAAAATTATTAATACATATATTTTCCTTTTTTTTAGATATTTTATAATAGAATTTGAATTTATCTGTAAACAAATATTTTGCATCTTACAAGCTTATTGTGCGGCGCACTCCATTGTGCCTTGATCGTTATGCGCCTGGCAGCGTTGTTGACTTGATAAAAATACTTCAGGTTGAAATCCTTACAGTCTGTTTACCACGTGGATCGTCGCTGTAGTGTGTAAGTAGCTCTTATTTGTTTACCCTAATATTGCGAAGTTGTAGTAATTTTACTAGTTTTTTAATTTATAATAGATTGCTATAAGTACAGTATTTCTTTTGATTATATTTTTTTATAATTAATACATAATATAAGTAAATAACTGCAAATTTTTGTTAGCCACTGTTTAGTTTTTGTTATGTTTATAGTCCTATGTGACAAATAATATTGTACCTGAATACAAATAGTTGTTTTAATATCCTTTATATATATTTGTTTTTGTAAAATAGAGTTAATCTGCATATTACCTACTGAAAATAATGCTTATGGGGGCCACAGGAAAAAATGAGGTTCCTAAGGGGGCCATAAGCCAAAACCGGTTGGGAACCACTGATTTATAGGATGATCTAACAGAAGTATGAAATATTAAGAGTTCAGTATGAATCATCTTTCAGTATCCCAAAAACTGACAAATTGATATGCGATAGAAACGCGTTCTTTGAAGAAGAACCACAAGGGGGAAGTATAACGGATTTCGACTTTACGACGGATGATATTACACAAGCCATAGGGAAACTAAAAACACACTCAGCGGCAGGACCGGATAAATGGAATGCCACACTGATCAAAAACTGCAAGAATGCAATCGCTGAGCCCCTATACTGGATATGGTCATATGGAGACGATCATTAGACACGGGAGAAATACCGGGCATCCTGAAGAGCGCGAACATAGTCCCAATCAGTGGTGGGCACCGTTAACCAAAAAGTTAACTTCGATAACGATAATCCGTTAACCCCATTTTTAACTCCGATAACGATAATCCGATAA
>JAJOZX010008619.1:92500-177500 GCA_023014485.1 Bathynomus jamesi
CCTACGCTTGATAAATAAATATACATTTAATAATGATTATGTTACTACATTTGTATCCTAAAACACTATCATTTCAGCAAAATAGATAGGGAGATAGGGACGTTTGGACTACCTGTATATATATACAGGGTGAACCAAAAGTAGGTGGACAGTAGGTTGAATAGGGTTTGTGTTATATTATATTATAACTATGGTGTTCATTATAACTATGGTGTTTGTGTTATATTATATTAAATATTATAACTAAATTTATTTAAATTTAATCTTTTTTCTTTTCAGATAGTTCAGAGAACCCATAATGCCAAATAATCTAAATACTGATGCCAGAAAATGGGTGTTAAAAGAGTATTGGAAATCTCAAAATACTGAAACTGTTAGAACAAAATGGGTTGAAACATTTGGTACTCAAGCCCCAAAGAGACAAACCATTTACCGCATTCGTGACAAATTTGATGCCACTGGCTCAATTCTTAATGCCCCAAGAACTGGTCGACCCAAAACAGTTTGCACAGAGGACAATAAGCAACTTGTTGCCGAAGCATTTGTTCACAGTCCCAAAATGTCCACCAGAAGAGCCTCAGCAGAACTGGACATTTCACAAACCTCTATTATACGAATTCTGAAATCTATTGGGTTGAAAGCTTATCGTCCACGGCTAATTCATGGCTTATTGGAGGATGACCCAGACAGGCGGCTGCAATTTAGTGAGATCATGCTGAACGAAATTGAAGGAAATCCAATAATTTTAGATAACATTGTGTGGACCGATGAGGCTTCTTTCAAATTATCAGGTCATGTTAATCGACATAATTGTGTTTACTGGTATAGTGAGAACATGCATTTAACATTAGAGCAGCAACTAAACCAGCCTGGTGTCACTGTTTGGGGTGGTATTTCAAGTTCTGGTGTTTTAGGACCAATTTTTGTTGATGGAACAGTCACAGGTGATAAGTATCTCGAAATTCTAATGAATGAAGTTGTTCCACACTTACAACAACAGCCTAATTCACATGACCTCTATTTCCAACAAGATGGGGTCCCTCCACATTATTCAAGAGCAGTCCGTGAGTATCTTGATGAAACATTTCCCGAGAAATGGATCGGCCGAAGAGGTCCAATTGAATGGCCTGCACGTTCACCTGACTTTACACCCAATGGATTTTTTCTTTCGGGGAGTACTCAAGGACAGTGTATAGTCGAAAACCACGAAGTGTTGGTGATTTGAAAAATTACATCAGAGATGCATTTCAAGAAATTAATGCACAAATAAACTTGTGCAAAATGTTTGTCGAAGTGTGAAAGGTAGACTTCAAAGCTGTGTAAATTGTGATGGACAGCAATTTGAGCACCTGCGTTGATAAAATTTTCAGTGCTTTTGTATTGTATTGGTATAAGTTAATTTTTTTTTTATTTTGTATTATAGTATACAAAAAATTAATATAATTGTATATGTATTCTCAAAATAAACGTTATCATTTACTGTCCACCTACTCAAAATAAACGTTATCATTTACTGTCCACCTACTTTTGGTTCACTCGGTATGTATATATATATATGTATATATATATATATATATATATATATATATATACAGGGTGTCCCGTAAGTCTGGACCCATAGGGAAAAATAATAAAATTACAAAATAGTCCAAAAATTTATTACATAATCTGTTCAAAGTGTCCGCCGTTGTGTCGCACACATAGTTGAAGACGCAATCTCCACTGCGACAGCACTTTCTGAATCACAGTCGCAGAAATTTCTTGACACGCCTCCACAATGCGTGCTTTAAGGTGGAACATGTTCTGAAGTTTGACCTCGTACACTTTGGCTTTCAAGTGGCCCCACAAATAAAAATCATAATAAAAAATAATAAAAAAATAATAATAATAAAATAATAATAATAACATAATAAAAAAATATATTATAAATCCCTATGGGTCCAGACTTACGGGACACCCTGTATATATATATATATATAATGAAAATGAAAATGTTTATTGGCAGACAATAGTCCATATGACAAATATTTTTAATACAATGACAGTTCATATACTAAGGATAGAAATATATACAATTGATTAGAAATAATACTGTAATGTCGAAGTTAAGTGGAGCTACAGACAGACGTTTTCATACCAAGAAGGCCCTATATATATATATATATATAATATATACAGGGTGTCCCAGAATTAACTATCTATTTCAATGAAATCGGACAAATTTTTAAAAACACACTTTTATTTATGTTTATCATGTTTAATATGTGTTAAAAATGTATAAATTTCTAAATTTTTTTCATAATTTTATTTTCATAATTTTTTCATTATCTGGTCCAATGAAAGACCGTCTGAAGTCATAGAATGGCAAAGAGACTCTCCAAAAGTTAACGTGTGGCTTGGAATGACCAAATCCAAAATTTATGGTGCTCCATCTTGTTGAAACACAACATTATCAAGAATGCCATCATCAAGAAGCTGTGGTTCGAGAAACTGCTGAAGAATATCAAGGTAGACGGTACCTGTTACAGTTGCTTCCGCAAAGAAGAATGGGCCATAAATTTTGGATTTGGTCATTCCAAGCCACACGTTAACTTTTGGAGTCTCTTTGCCATTCTATGACTTCAGACGGTCTTTCATTGGACCAGATAATGAAAAAATTATGAAATAAAATTATGAAAAAAATTTAGAAATTTATACATTTTTAACACATATTAAACATGATAAACATAAATAAAAGTGTTTTTAAAAAATTTGTCCGATTTCATTGAAATAGATGTATATAATGTTACGGCATGCGGGAGGTGCCCCCTTGGGGCATTGGTTTCTGCGAGTATGTAGAGGAATTACGGCATTTGGAAGAGTGAAGTCCATGGTGTAGTGGTTATCGCGTCTGACCGGCAATCGGAAGATCCCGGGTTCGATTCCCAGGTGGTACTTCATTTTTTCATTTGTTGTTTTCTCTTTCTCGTCTTGCGCGGAATATCTCCTATACAAGCGTCGTTCTTTACGTTATTTATACTGCGTGTTCTTTGCAGTTGAATGTATATATATATATATATATATATATACCAGGTGTCTCCAAAAAATGCCCGTTTCTAAATAAATATTCTAAGCTAAAAAAAGGAATCTTGACACAGACAAACGCAATATGTACGTAAAATAGTTTATTAACCTTAATTAAACAACATGTTCACTGTAATCGCCATTTTTTTCTGACACAATATTCAACCTTGCACAAATGTTTGACATAATTTTTGGAAATAGCTCAGCTAGGATGTTGCTGATTACCTCATAGACTTTTGTCTTTTGGTCTTCAAGTGTCGTAGGCTTGGTCGAATAGATCCTGTCTTCCGTATATTATGGTGTTCTAAGGGCAATGTTTAAAATGCATTCAGCTGTTTCCTCTTCCTCCACCATCAAAACATCTCATCAAAGAACTGCGACACAATCCATACATGCATACACCTCAAATTTGAGGGCCTTGGCAAAATTTCTGCACAAAAAATCCTTCATAAATAAAAAATCTCTTTATTTATCTTCCTATCGATTCCCAATCACGAGCACACGGCTGATTGTTACTGTGCGTAGTGCCTCGTCGGCAGCAGCGCACGCCATCACTAAAAGTATCTCCCTTCTTCACCCACAGCTTCATTCTCTAATGTCTACTTCCTTTAGCCTATCGACCATAGCAAGAATAGCCACTGAATAACAGTGGAAGCCATGATGTAGTACAATAAATAAATAAACAAACAAACAAACAAACAAGGCACAGGGGATTTGCGTCGTGACAAAGATAAGCTGATTAGGGACAAATCTGACTGGGTACAGTGAAAATAGTCAACAGCATTTCAGGTCATAATTGCCAAGTAAAATTATCGAGCGTCACTAGATCCATCCTAAAAAAGCTGAAAATCGCTAGATTCACACGAAATGTTCTAAAATTTTGGGACATAAAGACATCCACGCAAATACAAGTGACCAATGTATGGATCAGTGATGGAGGACTCGAGACCTTTTTTCTGGTCTCGGTCTCGGCCATGGTGGTCTCGACTACATCACTGGTACGGACTTCAGGTAAACAGAAAAAAACAGGTGGACATAAAAAGCACTTTTGTAGGTAACGTGAAGAAAAAGGGAAAGAAAAAGTATTTTACGTGGGGGGTGGGGGTGCAAAAGTGGTGTTAGCCCCACCTTTATCAGTTTTAGGGGTGGTAATGGCTCCTTTGGCCTCCCCTGGATCCGCTAATGACCAAACCTAATTTAACTTACCGTAACCTAACCTTAGTGTCATCGAACTGAGAAGGTTGTAATAAATGTTTGGAACGTAGCTGAGGTCTCGAAGGGTGGTTTCTGTTTAGTCATTAAATAGTGAGGTACTCGCTTACTTTACCTAAACTAATCTAATCTAACGCGACTTAAGCTAATTAGGACTAAAATATCTTTTTCTGACTAAACGTTTTTCTAGAATTTTATCTTTTTTTAAATTTTTCGAGGTACCAAAAAGGTTACCTCACAAAAATGTATCCCACTACACCTATGAATTACCACACGTTCGACTTGACTTATGCCCAGTTGCCCACACACACACACACACACGTCCTGCTTAATGCAAAGTCTATTAGAAATAAATGTGATGAATTTGCAGCACTAGTCACTGTTGAAGATTTCGACGTCATGGTGATAACCAAGAGTTGGATACATCTGCTCGAGATTTCGAAGGAGAGTTTCAGCTTACAGAGTACAAAATGTTTCATAGAGGCAGGGCACACAGGAAGAGGGAGGAGTGATTGTTTGTTTTGGGAAAGAATACCTCAACACTGCAGAGTTATTTGCATCCAGCTCAATTTGCGAAGTATGCCTCTCCACGTAATACTACGACATAGAAAACCTCACCAGTCTGCTGATTTGAATCCCAAGCTTTATAATTAGCACTCTGAGTCAAACCATAGACGGTTAAATTAATCTTAATTATGGGTGACTTTAATTGTCGCAGAATACACTGGGAATTCAAATCTGCTGATGTCGAAGGAAACAGGCTCCTCATTTTCGGAGATGATTGCTTATTGACCCAGTGAATGACGGAACCCAGGAGAGGAAGAAATATTTTAAGACTTGATACTAACTACTGAAGATAACCTGATATCTGGTCTGGTTGTTTGTCAGCCCTTAGGAAACAGCGATCATAATCTGGTACGCTTCAGTCCGCTTAGGTACTCGACGACCTAAATCGTTGAAGCTCACGCGGCAACTAAACTTTCACAGAACTGATTTTGAAGGTCTCAAAGACAGCGTAAATGATTTAATACCGCTCGACAGCAATAACAGAGGCGACATTTTGTGTTCATCCAAAGACAGATTCATGGATACATAAAGCATATTTTGTCTTTCAAAAATAGGCCAATTACCCTCTGTTGGTCCTAAGTGGTGGTTGTTGTTGTTGTTGGTTAGCCGATCAGCCCACCCTGATCGAGCAAGCCGGCGGCACGCAGGTAACTGATCGCCCTCGCCGGAGTGGACCAAAGGTTCAGCGCACTAGTGATGTTGTGTTGTGTTCTACGTTGCGCTAGAGCGGTACAGTCTGTCATAATGTGTTCAATTGTTTGTGGTGTGTCCTGGCACAGGTGGTAGGTGTCGTCTGTGGAGTTGTCTAGTCTGTGTTTATATGTCTGTAAGTTGGAGTGATGTCCACATCGGAATCGTACTAAGTTAACTCGATCCGATCTGCTCAGGCTGGTCTCTGACCTGTCAATGGGTGGCGGCTTCGCACCTAGGACCGCATTCAGACAGAGTCGTGTCAGTGCTTTGTGGGTTAGGTGTGTGCGTGTGTTTTCTGTACTGTGTGATGTCTGTGGGGCGTGGTATGGAATGGAGTATTTGGTTATAATGTGTCTCAGGTGTTACCTTAATGGTGCGAGGTGTTGGTGCATGATTGTACAGGTAGTGCAGGGGTGTTGTGGGTTAGTTGTCGCTGCTGCCATGAATTGTGTTCCCCTCATGTCTAAATATTCCCTAACTTTCAGTATTTTGTTTGTGTGCAGGTGTTCTATTGTTGTTGTTTGAGCACATCCTATAATGATACGAAGTGCATTATTTTGTATTGTCTGTAAGGTGTTTGTGTGTGTGTTTGAGATAATGAGTGCCCAGCATGGGCTATCATAGTCCATAACTGAGCGAATATATTATTTGTATATGAGTGATGTTGTTTCCTGCTGGTGTCCAAAGTTTGTGCCTGTTAGTACCCTAAGCGTGTTAAGTCTTGACGTACATTTGTTTTTAATGTCCTGAATGTGGCTTGCAAAAGATAATGATGTGTTGTATGTGACCCCAAGTATTTTGGTCCTGTGAGTGTGTGGAATGTTGGTGTTGTTTAGTATAATCTGTGGAGTTATCTGGTGTTCTTTTGTGTTGCTCGTTAGCAAGGTGATGGTTGATTTTGTGGGCGCTACTTTGAGTCGATTGTGCGTGAGCCAGTCTTGTATACTGTTTATGTATGTTTGTAGGTTATTTGTAGCGGTGTCGATGTTGTTGTGGGTGGATGTTAGAGTGATGTCATCTGCATATGATGATAAGGTAAGCTTGTTATCTGTGGGTGTTGGAATGTCATGCATGTTTAAGTTGAACAATGTTGGTGAGAGAACAGAGCCTTGAGGGACCCCGTTCGGAAAAAGCTTGTTTTTGGATGACTTGCCAGATTATCACTGGTCTACAGCCAAAATGCTTCGGAAATAAAAGTAGTCAATCTTTACTAATTTTGGGTCACTGAATACGAAAATGATGCCTAAAATTGCCAATTGGCTCTATTTATAAAGATATCAGGCAACCCTGCACCCTACTAACTGGACTGCATCTGTCGTGTAATATGTAGACGCCTGTGACACATCGACGCATTGACTCTACTGCGCATGCACGTAGTTATATATTTTTTATTTTAATAAATTAATGTAAATATATACATATATATACAATAAAATGTAATTTTAAATTTATCTATTACGTTATGTATTTGTAAATTATTTATTAAAAAATAGATTGGATCATTTTAACATATTGCTTCCCATAATGTTTTTGATATTAATATAAATGGAATACTAACCTAACTTAACCTTACCTAATTTCAAATTATTAAAATGCAATGTAATTATATTAATATTAAAAATAAAAAAAAATAACTACGCGCATGCGCAGTAGAGTCAAGGCGTCGATGTATCACAGGCGTCTACATATTACGCCACAGCATCAGTTCATTTGCGGAAGTCATACAGTGCACCCTTGTCAAACTCTTTTTAGTGTTTGCTTTTGAAACTGAATTTTTTTCAGCCTAATTTGAAAAAGATGCCTCGTAATTGCGTGAACAGTGTAGATAACTTCTGTTATGTTTGTGGAGAATTGACTTTTGCATCACAAAAGCGTGCTATAACCGCTGTGATTAGGAAAGCCTATCACCTTTATTTCGGCTGTAAGATTGGAGATCAGGACAAGAGCTGGGCCCCAACATATGCTGCAATACTTGTGCAACAAACCTTCGCCAGTGGTTGAATCGGAAAGGAAATCTATGCCTTTTGCAGTGCCAATGGTGTGGAGGGAACCAACAGATCATGTCAGCAATTGTTACTTCTGCATGGTGCCTCCAGTCAAGAAAGGTATTTGCAAGAAGAAAAAGTGGATTTTACAATATCCGAATATATCCTCTGCTATACGTCCGGTACCTCACGGCGAAGGACTACCCGTTCCTGAGCTCCCACACTCATTCTCCCTGGAGTCAGAGGACGAGGAGAATGAAGGAACCTGCGAAACTTGTGAGCCTTCAACTTCACAAGACCCTGAATTTGTTTATAACTTGACATCATCTAAACCGCACATGATAACTCAGAATGAATTAAACGACCTTATCAGAGATTTAGAACTGCCAAAGAGTAAGGCAGAGCTGTTGGGCTCCAGATTGCAGCAGTGGAATCTCCTCGCTGAAAATGTTAGTGTGTGTAAGTTTCGTGACCGTCAAAAAGATTTTGTCCCATTCTTCATCATGGAAGGTGACCTTGTAGCTTGCAACGACATCGATGGTCTGATGGCAGCTCTCAACATTATTCACAATCCTGATGAGTGGAGACTGTTCATTGATTCATCGAAGTTGAGTCTAAAAGCTGTTGTGTTGCATGTTGGCAACGTATTGCCATCAATTCCAGTTGGTCATGCAGTCAACATGAAGGAAACGTATGACAACATGAAGCAACTTTTGAACTGCATAAACTATGACAAACATCAGTCGCAGGTTTGTGGTAACTTGAAAGTTGTTGCTATCGTGCTTGGACTGCAGCCGGTCTACACTAAGTATTGCTGTTTTCTGTGTGAATGGGATAGTCGGGCTAGGACTTCTCATAACATCAAGAAGGATTGGCCTCTCCGACACTCATTGGAACCTGGAACAAAAATGTTCAGTATCCTCCACTTGTAGAATCGAGCAAGATTTTGTTACCACCCTTACACATCAAACTGGGCGTCATAAAAAATGTTGTTAAGGCTATGGATAAAACGGGGCAGCTTTTAAGTACCTCGGTGGTAAATTCCCAAAGCTCAGTGAAGCAAAAATCAAGGAGGGTGTATTTGTTGGTCCACAGATCCGCGAGCTTCTTAGAGATGAGGAGTTCGACCGTATTCTAGGTGGTGAGGAGAAGACAGCGTGGAATGCTTTCCGGTTAGTAGCAACCAATTTTCTCGGAAATACTAAAGCTGACAATTACAGGGAGCTGGTGGAAAACCTGCTGTTGTCCTATCAAAAAATGGGCTGCAATATGTCTTTAAAGATACATTTCCTCCATTCGCACCTGGAATTTTTTCCGGCCAACTGCGGAGCAGTCAGCGATGAACATGGTGAACGTTTCCACCAGGATATCTCAGCGATGGAGAAACGCTACCAGGGGAAATGGAGTCCATCATTGTTAGCAGACTACTGCTGGACAATAACAAGAGATGATCCAGAAGTTGAATACAAGAGACAAGCAAAGAAGCGACGGGTTGAATCAATATAAGTGACTGCATTATACAGGTATGTTACTAATATACCGGTATGGTATACATATACGCAAAATGTGTAACTTAAATTTTCTTGGAAACTGTAGCCAATCGACTGTTTTTATGGTCATATTCGTTTTCAGCACCCCAAATCCATAATAGGAAACACATTTTATCTCCGAAGCACAAACTTTTTCAAAATTTGTAGACCAGTGTTATAGGCATAGGCCTAAACGAAACTATATAATCGTCCGGCGGCATGTTCTGACATATATTAGGAAAGTGAAACTTAAAGAAGAACTTAGAATTGATTCTAATCTTAAAAGGGTTTTAGTCATGTAAATAAGAAGAAAGCCAATTAAAAATAGCATAGGTCCTATCGAAGATGAAACAGGAGAATTAAAATTCAGCGATGCTGACATTGCTACCCTGCTTAATTATTTCTTCGCGTCTGTTTTCAATATCTCTGCAGCTAAAATTCTCATTCAGATAGACCAGAGGTTCTCAACAGCCGGGGTAATGGAAGCCCGCCAAAAATAGAAAAAAAATATAAATAGATAAAATAAAAATAAAAACAAATCTTGTTTTCAAATCACAAACCCCTTTGCCGCAGTGGTGCTTAACCCCTGGGTCGCCAAGCCATTTTGATTGGATCATTAAATTGACATTTATCATTTATTTATGTTATCCCTAACCATTTTACCATTAATTATTTATTTTATTATCTATTACAAGTGAACTGTTTGAAGGCATGGGGCGCCGAGCTAGCTCCGCGACCAGAATTTAGATCGCAGCCTGAAAAGGTTAAGGAGCTTGCCGCTACAATTTATGCTAATCAGGCACAGGTAGATTCGAAGGACAACTTCAACATTCGAAAATGTGGACAGCACATGCTTTTCGTTTATCAACAGGTACATAAAAATATCACGGCTCTCATTTTCTTGATTTGGTGTTCAGAAACACTGACGATGCCGGAGAAGTGAATTAGCTCATTACTCAAATGTTCATGACGATCTTGAGAATAGACCTTTGTCAGTACAATGCGAGCACAATCGAACATCATAAAATCAACATTCGCTGATGGCTTGTACACGTTTTGTCAGCACAGCAATCAGCTGATCAATAATTGGAAGAAACGCTGTAATTTTGAACTTAGACTTAGGTGTAATCTGCACTTCCTCACTGCTGCGTAAAATGTCCCATCTGACATTGCACCAACGAATGCGCGAGGTCTCCGTTCCACATCGTTATTCTCGCTTGCACAAAACCATCCTATTTTTCCCGGAACTGTTGCACAAAATCCTGCGGAGATTTAATGAAAGTGACAGCAGAGTTTACGTCAAGTACTGGATTCTGCAAGGTTTGGCTTGTTTGATTGAATCTATTCAAATGTACATGCCAAACTTCTGTCATGATAGCTGTGTTCCAGTCGTGACATTGTTCTTGCTAATCCTTTCGCTGCGTTTCGCACATCCGTTTTTCATTATCATTATCTGTCAAGCAGTCCAAAACTGTCTTGATTTCGAAATACTCATTGAGCAGTACGATTGTAGCAGCCGAGTGAGCTCACAATCGAGTTTCTGTTAGCTGTTTCGGAATTTGCAAATTTTTCCCCTTTAATTCATATCGTAGCATATTCCACCGCGTCGTCAAAGCCGAAAAAATATGTACAGCTGCTGCACGACGTCAAAGAACGAAAGTGCATCACGACCAATGGCGTAGCGAGGGGGGAGGGCGAACGGGGGCGACACTTTTTGGGGGCGGCAAATTTGTTGCCAACAACATTTACCATATACACATTTTGTGATGAATAAATTTACCAGATAAATGTAACACCGTTACATATATAGGCGTTAAAGTAACGTGTAACGGTAAATCCGTTACATAGGTCTAAAATGTAACATATAAAGGTAATTACGGCCTTTACCATGAAACGCGTAACAGCATCTACTGCCAATTTCAATTAGCGACGACCATCTATCGTCTTGCCTTTATGGTTTTCGATTATTTTAGCGATTTTATATACAGTATTTTAAGCTTGACATCAATTTTATTGCAATTTTGTAGTTTTAAACTACTTTGTGCAAAATGTATTATATTTTATAAATTATCCTCTCAAGAAATTTAATTTTTGCTTTCAGTTCCATCAATAATTTCACTGTATCAAAAACGGTATTCTAAAAATTTTAAAAGCTATCGAAATTTCTGTTTTTACACACTGGTCAACAATTTCATCGATAACATGAACATTAAGTTTGGGTTTCTCGCATCACTCAGTTACCTGATTGACCCATCCAACGACAGCGACATTGCCACGAAAATCCACCATCTCACAAAAATGTAGGACGATATCATCACCAGCGAGCCACAGAGGGAGATTCATAGTCTTCGTCGACATATCAAATGTACGAGGAAACTACTGGGAAGGAAACGGTGGATTGGAAGATACACAAAATCCTTCAATCTTTCTCTAACCTTCTCATCATACTGAGGACATTTCTTACCATGTGGGTGAGCGTTGCAACGTGTGAGAGGAGCTTCTCCAAACAAACTGATAAAGACTTACCTCAGATCCACAATGAGCCAGTCTAGGTTTCGTTATCTTGCCATCCTCTCCACTAAGCGTGAACGAACCGAATCAAATCACTTCGAAGCTGTGATAGACGAGTTTGCCCCACTGAAGGCTAGGAAGATATGAACCACACCGTCACAATAACAACTGCACGCTTGATAGGCCAATGACCATTTAGAAGGGCGGAAAACAAGTGTAACGGTTTAATTGCAAATATATCGTACTTAATTAGATTTGTAATAAAGTTATTCCATTAGGTTTTGTGTTTAATTCAGCTCGTAAGTTCTGAGGGGGCGGTGCTTGGAGATCTCGCTCCAAGCGGCATTTTTCCTCGACTCTCTCATTATCACGACATTTCATTGCAGGCTGTCCGACAAGATTTAGGGAACGTGCGCAGCACATTCTAGGATTGACTCCTAGAATGTGCTTGCATTCCATTATGTGCACCGCTCACGTCAGCGAAATCATAGAATGCCTGCGACAGTCAGAAATACAAATTCTAACACTTGCTAGAAAGTCCAGAAGACCGTCAATCAAGTCTCTTTCTGTGCGTTCGCGCCTTTCTATAAATTTCACAAATCGTTCAACATGGCCGTCACAATAACTTGTCTATTTTATATCACGTCAACCAGAGGTCGCTTGGCGGGGATTTATAAAGCATTGTAATTCCAATCTCCCTTCGGTATAATTTAATTTACAAAACTCTGTGTACACTGTTATGGTTAAACAAAAAAGCTTAACACAAACCAAACAAACAGCATTTCAACACCACCTATTTTTCGAAATGACACCCCTTTTTTGAAGGGTGACAGTTCAGTAATAAGACTAGCCTTAAAATTTTTTATATGTGCAACTCTTACTCAGAGCCGGATTTAGACGTGTGGAGGCCCTGGGCAGCCTCCGTGTGGAGGCCCTGGGCAGCCTCCATGTGGAGGCCCCCCTACCTTAGGTGAAGACATAATTGAAGTCATCCATAAGATTCATAATATAATTAACATACATACTCTTTCAAAACATCGTGCACTCTTGTGTCTGTCCATTCCACTCATTTCTGCAAAAAATGAAAGCCTCGGGTTACTCGGGTATTCCATTATAGTGAGAGTAGGCCTAAAAGAGTAATAAAAACAAATAATAATCAGTACACAACAAATAGTAATTGGTAAAAGTTTATGTACTACAGTGGTATTGGATGCGCGCGTTTTTTTTGTTGATCATCTATCGGGTTTTTCTATTTTGATAATGGCTTGTCAATATGTGGAGGCCCCCAAGATGTGGAGGCCCATGGGCAGCTGCCCACTTTGCCCACTCGTAAATCCGGCCCTGCTCTTACTGCTGTTCTCCTTACATTATTTTTCATGTTCAGAAGTACAGAAGCTCTTGGTACACTTTTTTTTTTTACTTAGTCTATGCAGGGCCCAAGATACAAAAATTAACTTCGAAGTTCATCACGAACTGCGAGTTGCCCACGCCCACATAAATGATCACTGGCGAGCTTTATAATATCTTCATGGGTGAAAACGAGAGAAGCATACAAATATCATCTACCAGCTAGGGAAATTAATGGTATAGTGCATAATTTTAAATGATTGTTAAAAAAGCAGTGTACAGTATACACAAATATCCTCTTGCACGCATACGGGGCTACGTCGTAGCCAGTATCCTAACACCGTTTCCCGTCGATCAGCGGTGTTAAGCGACATTAGGTCTGGGTACTAGTTGGATGGGAGACTGCGTTGTTCATCCAGGTGACGTAGCGACCCGTGATTCATCCCATCTAAAACTGTAAATCCCCTCCGTCTTATGACCTTAGATGTTGCGAGAGAGGTTAAACTACCTCTATTTACCTTATTGTACATACATGGATTTTGCGCTTGTGGCTTTGCCACTTGAAAGGGATTCATGAGAGAGTTGCTTTGTTGAGTTATCCATCTCACATAGCCACAACACTCGGCTCAGCTGGTATCGTCCCGAGGCTGATGTCAAGTTCCTTCCCAGTGTCCTCCTAAAGATCAATAATGGTGCTTTTATGAAAAATGAATTCCAGATAACCAAGTTTTAACTATTCGTGTAAGGAAACTACTGCACAGTGACACTTTCTGAAGTGAAGAAGCGCAAATACGCAAGTGTAGATTCGTACAGTATAGACAAATTGAGTGCCAACGAGTTTCATCGTCCGAACCGAAGCTCTTACGCGGGTTCAACGATGTCGATTTTAGAAGCATGTTTAGTTTAAATGATAACCCAACTCGCAACAATGGTTGGAAGTTGGATTTGAAACGGTTTAGGACTAGTGTGTGTGGGAATTACTTTACCTATAAGATCTGTGACACGTGGAACAGGTTACCTTCAGAAGTCGTGAACAGTTCCTCTGTGGATCACTTCAAGAAAAGGTTAGACCAAATCTTGCATACTATTTGAGGGCATAGAAATTTAGAAAATTTTCCCTGGCACCCGTTGCCATTGGTACCTCCTCGGTATGGGCCGCAAGGCCTTTTGAGATACTTCTTTTCCTTGTAACTCCTTGTAACTCACACACTCACTCTCTCTCTGAAACCGTCGAAGCACTGTGCAGAAGTCGAAAAGAGGGCCTTAAAATTATTAGGTTATATTAAAAGACAGTTCCAGTTTCTGAACAAGGAGACTGTAATGTCTCTTTATAATTCTCTAGTCAGACCTCAACTGGAATACTGTGCGCAGTTTTGGTCTCCATCCCTCAGGAAGGACATAGAAAGGTTAGAAAGTGTACAAGCAAGGGCTACAAAATTGATCCCTTCAATGAGAATGCAAAGCTACCAACGGAGATTGGAGCGCCTAAATCTGTTTACCTTAGAGACGAGGAGGTTGCGGGGTCAGCTTATTCAAGTCTGCAAGATGCTCAAAGGAATAGACAGGGTAGATTACAGAAACTTATTCTCACTTAATGCCAATCCGACAAGAAATAATGGGTTTAAACTGGAACTACATACATTTAGGACCTCTGTCTGCAAAAATTTATTTCCTATAAAATAATTAATATCTGGAACCAACTTCCGTCAGAGGTTGTTTCCAGTCAGTGTAAATGTGTTTAAAAATAGGCTAGACAAAGTACTGAATACTCTCATAGTTTAAGATTAAAACATAACATAACTCTGCAGGAGTTCGCTTGCACGGTGTCTCTGTGAGCATGCTATATAGAGCTATTTATATATTCTCCACTTTCCTGTAAAATTTCCTTGGCTAATTCTCCAGGGTCAAGGTATTTTCTTCAACCTTTTTCCGTACCTGCCTCTCGCAGGGAGGGAGCGGAGGGGGGGGGGGGGGGGGGGGGAGAGCCTTCTACTTTTTTATCCAGTTTTCTACTACTGCTAGGATAGTTGAAAGAAAAATAAACTTGTTTAATAACAGGAACCTCCCAGAGTGGACCGGAAGGTCTTTGAGGGTTCCTCTTGTCCTTGTAACTCTTCTCTCTCTCGAGACGGAGACGGGCCAGGTGACTCGTGACTGGAGGGAAGCCAACGTGACCCCTATCTTTAAGAAAGGGGATCACGAAAGTCCAGGGAACTATCGTCCCATTAGTCTCACTTCAGTTGTACGTAAATTATTAGAGGGGATAATAACGGATAGGATCGTTGACCATTTGGATTCCTACAAGCTGCTTGGGGACTCCCAACATGGGTTTAGATGGCATAGGTCGTGTCTCACCAACTTGCTCGAGTTTTTCCACGTCATGTTGAGTATGATAAGAGTATGGCGATTGATATACTTTATCTCGACTTTCAGAAAGCCTTTGATAAGGTACCTCACCGCCGGCTAATGGCGAAAGTGCGCGCGCTGGGTATTGGTGGGGAAGTAGGTAGGTGGATTGAAAACTGGCTGAAGAATAGGCGGCAGAGGGGTGTAATTAAAGGGGCTAGTTCGGGTTGGGTCTCGGTCACCAGCGGGGTTCCTCAGGGTTCCGTTTTGGGGCCACTGTTGTTTATCATTTACATAAATGATATCGACGGTGGCATCGTCAGTCGGATCGCCAAATTCGCTGATGACACAAAGCTTGGGGCCAATGTTGGGACGCCCGAGGCGATAGAGCAACTGCGTGCGGACCTTGGTAGGATAGGAGAGTGGTCCGAAAAATGGCAAATGCCGTTTAACGTGGGCAAGTGCAAGGTGATGCACATTGGCTATGCCAATCCCAAGTCGGACTACTCAAAGTTGGGGAGTAATATCGAGGCCACTGATTTGGAAAAGGACTTGGGTGTGCTAATTAGCAGCGACCTTAAGTTCACGAAACAATGCATAGAGGTGGAAAAGAAAGCCCAGAAGCTGTTGGGTTATATCAGGAGGCAATTTCAGTTTCGGAACAAGATTGTGCTCTCTGTACAATTCCCTGGTTCGGCCGCACCTGGAGTATGCTGTACAGTTCTGGTCGCCCACCCTCAGGAAAGATATTGAGAGGCTGGAGCGAGTGCAGGCGAGGGCCACAAAGTTAATCCCTTACGTTAGACATATAGGCTACAATCGACGCTTACGCGCCCTGAACTTTTTTTTCGCTGGAAACTCGGAGGCTGCGCGGTCAACTGATCGAGGTTTTCAAGCTCTTGCGCGGGTTCAACGATGTCGATTTTAGAAGCATGTTTAGTTTAAATGATAACCCAACTCGCAATAATGGTTGGAAGTTGGATTTGAAACGGTTTAGGACTAGTGTGTGTGGGAATTACTTTACCTATAAGATCTGTGACACGTGGAACAGGTTACCTTCAGAAGTTGTGAACAGTTCCTCTGTGGATCATTTCAAGAAAAGGTTAGACCAAATCTTGCACACTATTTGAGGGTGTAGAAAATTTTCCGTGGCACCCGTTGCCATTGGTACCTCCTCGGTATGGGCCGCAAGGCCTTTTAAGATACTTCTTTTCCTTTTAACTCTCTCTTCCCCAGAGTAGACCGGAAGGTCTTTGAGGCTTCCTCTTGTCCTTGTCTCTCTCCCCCCCCCCCTTCCATATTTACATCGAAGATTAGAAATTCACAAAAACAAAATTTTAGAAAGTTTTCATAATAAAAAAGCACATGCAAATAAAGGCACCATAATTAGTAAGTAAAATTTAAAAGTAGTTTTGCTCAACATGAAATAAATTGGTAACTTACAATGAATCAGTGAATCAGCGATAAGAAGCATCACATTTGTAGGCAGATAAAAGTTCCTGTCGCTCGTTTGGTTGAAGGCTGGACCCAGGCTTCGAAGGCCCGGGTTCGACTCCTACCACCACAGTGTCTGGGGTTGGGCAGGCCACCTACTGTGATTGCTCTGGCTGGCATGAATCTTGGAGTTCACCCAATATTAACCGTTTACCTGGACAAATTTCCGATCGCGATGAGGTTGGAGCGAAGAGGATTTCTAAGACCGTTCCATTTTAGCAACAGTGTTATTCATAAGCAAAAAGAAAGGCGCATCGTCAGTAGTGGTGCAATTTTTTTCATTTATAATAATAGTTCAGTTGAAAACACAAGTGGCGCAAAGTTTTCCTGAAAACGGCATTGGACTTACCTTGGGAGAATGTAGGTTGCAAATAATTATCCTACCAAATTTACATTCCACAAATGGATGAATAGTTATGGCAGATAGTGAGCAAACATCATGCTTATTGAAAAACAACTTTTCATACGATGTTACTTACCGTTTATGCATGAATTGTATTAATCATTTCAACTTGGTCAACACAAATATTTTTTTCTGCTCCATTAACAATAATAATAACGTAATACTTTAACTTCTGCATTTGCATTTCAAGTATTCCTATAAAAATTCCATTCTCATCTTAGAAGTAAAAGTAACATCAACATCCAATATTCCCCCAGGAAGTGGGGGGTTAGGGGCCCGATCCAGTACTACCTTATCCAGAGTAAATTAGAGAGAGGTAGCTGGCCCTCCACTTCGTCGTGACGTAAAATACAGAAAAAAAACAACCGCCCAGCCGCAGGAAGCACTAAAGTTTGAACCCACGACGCCTCAGTAGTGCCGAGCCACGAGACGCTCATATTGAAACAAACAGGAGACTAACCAAACCAGAATGTCCAATAATCCTCCATTAACAAAAGCAATATGAAAAATTTTTCTTGGGGATTAATCTATGAAGTTAAAATCGGTGAGAAAGTAACAGGCAGGAAGCTAATTTCCCCACTACGTGCGTGGGCCAAGGGTCACCTTTAGTCCGAGCAATGACAGGGGTAAGAGGCCAACTTTACCCGACCCAAGAGCCAGCAGACGAGAGTGAAACAGCCTCACCATCCAAGTGAAGTTAAAATACTAAAAAAATGTCAAAGTAAAAGTCATACATGTTAATGCTCAACAGATTATATAGTAATAAACTAATAAATGCTTCAACATGTAAAGTATAAACCGCTTAATATTAAAAATATGTTAACAATGGTAATGTGACAATTGTTTTATTAAGGTCTTCTTTTCGAGTTCATATTAAACTGAAAATGACACCAAGAAAATACTTACTATTTTCAGTTCATACGTTACTTTTTGTTAATTCAACATTTTCACTATGGAAACTAACAAGAAACTCAAACTCAAGCTCAAGCTCAAGCTCAAGCTCAAACTATTTCTTTATACGATTCTTAATTAGAGGAGGAATTTCACGAACCAAACTGCGGACAAATCTTTGAGAATAACTCGGAGTATTTTCCTTCTCAATGTTATTCCTTTTTCATTCTTGGCCCGAGTGAGAAATCCGTAAGGAGAATCTCAATGGAAGCAGTCCTTAAATCTATCTATCATGCCATTCTCACCCTCATCAACGGCTTTCCCACTTGGGTCTAGATTAGTTGGGTTAGGTCAAGCGTAATTATATTAGGAAATATTAGCCATTCACATTTAGCGCTTTTACCGCGAATAGGAGTGCGAGTGAGACGCTTTCCCAGATCAAAGGTTTACCCAAATTTGAATTTCTCATTTGCGAACTGCGAAAGGGAATGCGAATGTCATTGAGTGGGAATAGCTTTGAATTTTTTATATGGGAAACTATAAAGAACGAAATGACAAGACGAGTGAGAAAATAAACCCCGAAGAGATGATGGACCAACTGTATTTATACCTCAATATGAAATAAAGAGCGTGATGAAAGGAAAAACCAATTACGGTGATTAATATAGTTTTATAACTACAAATCACGGACGAAGTTTTTATTATCTATAAATCTGCATATACATTTACAGAAATGAGACAAAAGTTAAATTACACAAAAATAAAGCACTTTTTTTTATTATTCCAAAATATTAACTTAAATAATAGTAACTAAATGAGACGAGAGAGCGGTGGTTAAAAGTTTACCCGCATTTTTTTATTATAGAACGCAGAGTGTCGAAATATTTGTTGAGTAAATCCGGCAACCCTGCAGCCTTTATCCTAACAAAATTTCGGCAAACTGCGGGTACACCGAGCCCCTTAGTATACAGTAAGAATTTAATACCGTTTATAAGAGTGAAATTAAATTCTCAAAATGAGAGACTCGGGATCTACCGAAAACAACGGCCACTGTCTAACTTAGAACGAAAAATTGTTGGAACAGCACTAAATGATCCTAAGAGCTTGCCTAGAGAAATCTAGCAAAGCGGCCGGACAAATGTTAACAATAAGAAAGAAATATACAGTAATTAACAGTTTAAAAGATATGTCGTGTTTACAATTCCAAAATCTAAATTGAGAGATCACATTTTGAACTAATTAAATTGCAAAATAAAATATACCAGCAGCACCAACAACTTCACGCGTAGGTTAATTCAACCCCCCGCCTTTCTCCAACGAACAATTTGTTTCATATCTCGTACTATTAAAAATAAATATAACAAAAACTATATTTTTTTTTTCCCCCTAATATAGAAAAAATATATACAGTATATATGTATATATATATTTAAAATAGGGCAAGCTACCAGAGCCGTGAATGAAAAACTTTTGTACACAACAGAAATTGATAAAAGAAAATAAATTAAAAATTATAATCTATAAATTATAATTTGATCATTATTACCGATGATAAAATTTAAATGAATGAAATAGGTCGTCATCATCATCATCATTATTATTATTATTGTGGTAAAAGTTACGCAAATGAGTAATTAAAAGGGCTAGATATCGTCCAGCTTCAGGAGAAGTTCTCTCTCGTAAAGATCATGTTGATTGCTTCAAAGACGCACCCAACGGTGATCGATGGTTCTTGGAGTTTGGCCTCTACAGGCAAAAAATCCCTCGGAGAATGCTCGAGCAAATTTTCGTCCTTTCCGTTATAAACACCGGTCTGAAAATAAATGCAAACTTGGCAGCAATCGATCAATGCGAGAATAATTTGCTGCTTACAAACAGAATTTAAACCATATCCACTTTAAAGCCCTTTTCTTTTCGTTCAAATCTTCGCTTTATTTTAAATCACATTCTTTCACTGACAAAGTCAGATTTGTGGACCAAAAGAACGCGGCAACTTGATTTTGTGACGTCAAATGTAAAGGCTTAGTCATTCGTTTGGGCACTCAATACAGGGCAGCAGGCTTTTATCATGAATCCAGGCCACAATAAAACTGAATAAGGCCTATACTGTGGACTAGATTTGAGCTCGTTACAGCATCGCTAGCCTACGTCAATACAGGTCCAAAACTGCAGTCAAGGCCAATTCTTTATTCAAGGAGTATAAATGCATAAACTGAATCAAATATAGCCTTCTTACATCGATAAATTGTATTTTTTTGTAATATATATATATATTGGCCTCAATAATGCAATGAATTCTTGAAATACCTTTCATTTTGCAGGAGAAAAATTTTGTTCATAAAACGTAACAAGCTTTCTCAAGGCACCTTCGGATCTGGCTTCGGCAAAACTCGAGTAAAGTCGGCTCTCGAATTTTTGACGAGAAGAACGCGGTAGACTCGAATTCACTTTACTTGAAGTCAGTTGGACGAAAAGAAAACTGTTTAAATTTACCAATTGTTTTCGACAATTTGTTAGTGTTCAATAAAGTTAATTTTAATTTTATAATTATTAAATAATATAGCTTCACGGTTTACTGAACACATCCGGAAATAAAGGGTTAAACTTGGAAAAGTATTTTAGCATTTTCTGTTGAATAAGAGGCACCCGATGTTTGGCTTTTTCCTGGAGCAAAAATGTGTCTTTTAAGCCGAAAGATACTAAAATAAAAATCGGAGCTGAAATTGTTCAATTCAAGTGTCCCACGAGTGGAAAATTCATTCACACTGTAACAACCGCGTCTGGTGATCATTCAAATTAACAACAAATAGAATTCAGAAGATTTAATACCTTAACCAGGATTGAGTAACAATTCTCGGCGGTGAGACCTTTGAAATCGTGCGTGGAAAGATCAAGCCCCCGGGCCCCTTGCATCATTATCTGTTTGCTGCTAGCTCGACGTCGCCGCAAATATTCTCGGTAAAGATTCATTCCAAATATATCTGTATGAATGTTGTCTCTGTGTTAAAAAAAAAAGTTTTGGTTAGGATAAGACTATGCTATACGCTATTATTGTTGATAACCTTTATTAGTTCAATATTATCTCGCTCACGTCTCCAGTAGCTAGAGACAACTACGTTTAGAAAAGGTTCTCAAAACGGTTCTTTCGGGGATATTTTGCATTCTGACACACAAAACCGTTTAAAGCACGTTTTCTCCAAACCCACCTTCTTATACAAAGATATTCCCAGATATTTGCGGATGAAAGGGTAAATCCGGTATTAAACACACATGAACTTATGAAGCGCAACTCAAATGCCCAAAATTTTTGGTAAATACGAAACTCCGAAATTTAAGTTTTATTTTAAGTTTACAAATACAGATTTGTATACCTACTTAATTTAATTTGTGTTCCAAAGCTACACGATTCATACAGGCTGTTTTTGGCAAGATTTCTATATTCCACTTCTCCATTGCCTATTTGCACATTTCTTTCATCGGACACTTGGCTTCAAATTCCAAAAGAGGATACTAGACCAGGAAATATATGGATGATGAATGGGTTTGTTTGTTAGATGTAGTAAAACTGGAGAGACCGCGAGGAGTGGTAGTTTCTTTATACTGAAGTGAATCCAATGTGAATTAGTTGGATTCAATCGGTGTTTGGCTTTTCCTTTAATATTCGAATAGTTTCCACAGCCAAATAGAACGGTACTGTATGGTCGCAACACCAATTAAACTGCTTAAACGACTCAAAATAATTTTTCATAAAAAGCTTTGTTTGGTGAATGGCAGCCTGCCGAACAGTACCTTCTAGAAAGTACTGAAGACCGAGGGGCGACTACTAAGGTCAAAGGTTTCAACCTTGGGCCTTGGATGTAGGGCCTTGAATGTATAAAGATTGAAAAGGGTCTCGCAGTTCGTGAGATTGCCGTATTTGTTACTCGTTAAGCACCGAAGAATGTTTATGGTATTTGGGTGCAACCCCATCTTAAAAGATGGGAAATATGATTCTTTTTTTTAAATGCATTTAAAAACGTAGTGGTTTTCCTATTTCGACCATACAATAAAATGCGTTACCAAAGATTCCAATACCTCTGAAAAGAAGTTTTTTCTACAATGGTAGATTGTAATGTTGAAAGTAGAGGAGAAATCTGAATTTGTTGTGGACTAACTTCCTTGTGCATACTAGTAAAGAATGTAATTAGATAGTAGTTTAAAGCTTTGAATACTTTCAAATTATTTGAAAAAAATATAGGCATGCAAACAAGCCTCAAAACACTTTCCACAATACCAGCAGCTCCAGAGCATTTACATGCAATTCCCTCTGAATCAGTTGTCCCAAAAGTATTAATATGGTTCCAGCAGGCCGAATAATCTGATAATGAAACACTCGATAATTCAGATTGCTGGTTTTCCGATTACTTTTGGAGTCTATTGGAAGGAAAATATGTAGAACTTCAAAGAATAAACTTTAAGGAACATGAACTGGTGAAAAATGTTTCACATCTCCAGTGACGAGAAGAGAATCATCGAGGCTGTGCGAAGGTGCAGTTTCCCCATGAAAGACGACCTTTTTTTTCCAAGTTTAGAAGGCCACTCAACCTTCCAATTTGTCGCCACCTCACACACACTCATGAACGAAACATTGTTACAGAGTACACAGTATGTAACTCTTTCTGAGGTAAATGGAAGAGAGTCTGTAGCCGATTCCAAATTAGGCCCAGACTGGTGATGTCAAATTAAACAGAGAAAAATATTACACTTCTTCCTTCTACAAACTTCCATACTTCGAAGGCAAATAGGCGTGGCCAGATGCTCAGGCCAAACGCGAGAGTTCTCTAGCTTTAATCTGTTGCGCTAACTGGGACATGAAAATGCGCCCTTTATATGTATGGGCGGCGTACATGCACCTTGCCATCTTTTGAAGTCTTCATTATGGGCAACGGGTAAAGAGTACGAGATCTTAACCTCAACTTCTTATTATGAATGCGGTAAAAATTGGCGAGAAAAAATCTCATGACACCCATGAGGAAGTGTGATCGATCATTCATTTTCTTTTTTAATTAAATTGGCGTGACTTGTTTTAAAGATGGTTTACAAAGACGAGCAATTTGTGAAGCTGGAGGAATTGGCAGGGTGGAAACATTTGTGGTAGCGCTGCTTTGCTGAAGATCCCCACCCGCCTTTCATCATTTGCTTGCCAACTTCTTTGCTTGAAAGGAATCAGTGTTTCGTTTTGATGATGAGTTGTTGCGTACTAAAAAGTTCCTTTGCGTAATGAAAAGGACTTGCTACTTCCCCTTCATAGACTGAGTCGATTCAAGGGACAATTGTTACTCTTCCTAATCCCGACCGATTCACCGATTTCTCAGATATGTCTGCAATATTCACTCAATGAGTTTACAGGACGTTTTAATTCGCAACAAGCCTGAAATTTTGATAATTCTTAGCATAAAATAGCGTTCACGAAGACATCCCCTAGGTCGCTTTGGGGGCGACTGACTTACTGTAATATTCAATTTTCTTACTCTCCGAGTACAGGAAAGTGATATCTCTTTAGAGTATGAAATCGTGAACAATGGGTAATCCTTGCCAAGGTTCTCAGCATTAATTTTTGTTTAATCTTTATGATGCTGCAGAGCCTGCATTGTCTCAGATTTTTACTTTTGGCGGATCAATGGATTCATATTCAATGAACTTTTAAGTGCTTTCGAACTCGCTTGATCTGTCGATGCAGAAAGCGACTTCAGCAAAGAATTCGGTTTCATGAATCGCGATGCGATGCTTACGTCCATCTGAACTGTCGAGTTCCTAACTGGTGTTAGGAGCACACGGTGCTGTATTAACTAGCGAGACTGGTCTATCAGGTTTTGCTTTAAAATATACCCGAGAATCGCAGTTCAATTAAGATTCCTTGACAGGCTGGAAGCATAAAATCCGTACTTTTGATGTGTCGCAAAAACGTGTTCTAAAAATGGCTTTAATTTTCATTCTACACTGGCCAGAAACTAGTGCACAGACTATCGGGGAGTTATCGTGTGCTTCTAAATTTAAGAATTCGGAATAGGGATGGCATTTGCAGAGCAACCTCTGCGATGATGTTTTTTACCCACGGTATCGTTACTCGCCAATCCTTTTTGAGACTGTGGCATTATTTCTTCACCAATCCTTTCTGAGACTATGTGGCATTATTTCCAGTGAACCCAACATGCGTTACCTATTTAAACATGCGTCGGCATCGAAGTAAAATAAGTGTAGCCCCAATCACTGCTATTTTGCGGAGCTTATACGAAACTCTTGATTTATTCCTTTTAGCAACTGGGTTGTATTTGCCTACATCAGTTACAATTTGAAATGGTCTTAAGACTAGAGGTGTAGGCCTGCCACAGAATGTCTGAAGGTAAAAGTCAGACAGTGGAAATGGTAAGAAGGATCGGTCGTATCAGGCCAATTCTTGGGAGCACTGAACGCCTTTTAGTTTGGGTGAACATTGCTCCTGCAAAATCAAAAACTCTGTTAATACCATGTCGGGAGGAAAAAGTGAACGTACAGTAAAACATCCGCTTATGCAAGAGGGTTAAATGATAATAAGTTTTATGGTCCAGATATTAAATGTTCCTCTAACTATAGAACTTATAAACAAAGGTAATTAGGCCTCACAATTACTGTGAATAATATTTATGAAAATAACCACGAAGTAAAAAACACGAAATAGTGCTCAAGCGCTTTCGTCCAATGCAGGGGTTCTTAACCCCTGGGTCGCGACCCAGCTTTGGTCATTAAATTGTCATTTAGCATTTATTTATGTTATCCCTAATCATTTTACCATTATTATTTATTTTATTATCTATTACGAGTGAACTGTTTGAAGGCAATGGCCGCCGAGCTAGCCCCGAAACCAGAATTTGGATCGCAGCCTAAAAAGGTTAAGAACCCCTGGTCTAATGACATCCTCAGTAACACTGAAATTAATAAGTTCGAGACTATATATAGGTAAAAAAAAAATTGATTGGTGCACAAGAAAATTGTAGGAGCATACAAATTTATATGGAAAAGCTACCAGAGTTTTAGACAAGAAGGGCAAGGTGTTACAATTTTGGTAGCTTTTCCATATAATTTGTATGCCCTTACAATTTTTTTTTCTTTGTGACCCTACATATAGTCTCGAACTTATTAATTTCAGTGTTCCTGAGGATGTCATTAAACGAAAGTGTTTGAGCACTATTTCGGGTTTTCTTTTTACTTCGTGGTTATTTTCATCATATTATATATATATATATATATATATATATATATATATATATATATATATATATATATAATAAAACCACGAAAGAAAGGAAACACAGAATGGTGCTCAAGCGCTTTCGTTTAATGACATCCTGAAGATGTCATTAGACGAAAGCGCTTGAGCACCATTCTGTTTCCTTTCCTTTGTGGTTTTATTAATCATAAATATTTTTCACGTGTTACTTTCGTGAAATAATTTTCATATATATATATATATATATATATATATATATGAGAAATTTTCATCGGTTTCATTGCTTAATAGTTGACTTTTCCTAAAACCTTCGATGTATCGCAGTTAAAGAATAACTGCCCATTCCAGTCAGAGGAAACCGGCATGAAGTTAAGCAAATATAGGATACATTTTGTTAGACAACATTAAATACTATTGAACCTCAAGACTATAAACTACATTACCTTCACCTTAAAACGAATTTATTAGTTACAAAAGTTAAGAGTAAATTTAACATATTCCCTGACTAGATCAACACTTTTTATTACATCCATCCAGAAACGATACAATTTCAAAACTTAAAACAATAAACGAACTCTTTACTCACCTTTGCGTTCGAATTAAGGGAATTATAAAACGAACGAGAGTCCATTATATCAAGCTGAACTACAGTAACTATAAATCGTGGATAATAAAATAGCCCTAGGAACGGAGGACTGTATGAGCACAAATATATACATTCTGCCCACTTCCGTGGGAATCTAAAAGGTGACGGAGACGAAATGTATTTAGCCTATATTGGCGTATGCCATTGCCAAGAGTGCGTCCAAGTATCGCTCGCGAATGAACAACAAAAGAATGAATTATAGTAAACAAACTTTCCAAATTCCAGAAATAAATCGCTCATGAAATCTATTTTTCTACTTCAAATTCATCCTTTCAAACGCTTTACGAGGAAACTAAACTAATAATAATGCTTGGACTTGTAACGTCTTAGGTTATATGACGGAGGGGACTACGAGTTTATCCGAGATCCGAACCACTACCTCACCGAGTTAGATCCAAAAAAGCGCCTTAATCGGTAAATTCTTAAGCCCGAGCCGAGAATCGAACTCAGGACCTTCGGTTCAGCAGCCAGGTACTTTACCACAAAGGTATCCTGGCGGCTCGGAAGCTAAACTCCTTACACAGAGCAGTGTATTCAAAATGAGTGATTACAAAGTTAACAAACCTTAAATATTGATGGAAAGAAAGCTGCAAAAATATAAGAACTGTAAAGGTTAGATCTACACTAGTTTCTATAAAGGAATAATAATAATACAGGAGCAAAATAATATTTAGGGGAATTTATTCCTTATTCTTTAGCTATTCTTATTCCCAACTTTATTTTTTCAATGATATTCCAAAACCTATTTTTTCTAGTACATTACTTATCTATTTCGCATCGCGCTTCTGAAATTATATAATTTAGCACTTCATTCTACCTTCAAAATCGAATTTTTTAGTTTGGAGTAGCAAGTTATTAGTGTTAATGAAAAATGAGTTTAAAAATCAAAGAAGAAATTTGTAACTTACCAAAGTAAAATCAAACATTTAATTTGAAATACAAAACAAAACTTTAGGGAATATTACTTTTTTATCTTTACTAGTAACCCCTGAAAACCCTCAAACAAACTATATTACTTTTACCTCTGCTGTTATTGCTAAACAAGAACTTGCCATCCCCATTTTGATAGCTTTAAAATCCAACATTTCATATATTTCATCGGTGCGTGTGCGCAACAAGAGGTTTTTTTCACAGGAATCATTTGACCATTTCTCGGTCATTACCATTAAATCTGATTGGAAAACTTTATATTTCCGATCCCTAATGAAATCAACAAACAAAACTTGGGCCGAATTTTCCATATGTTTATCTGAGAAAAATCAATTCTGAGATTATTACCTCTGGACCTATGTTGCAAAAGTTGAAATGTTTTTCAAGATTACCTACTTCTTAGGTCTAAAACATGCCTCTGCGATTAGGTCTTATCAATGGTCTACACCAGGGGTTCTCAACCGGTGGGTAATTACCCTCAAAAGGGTAATTTGGGATATCCACGGGGGGTAATAGAAGCCATACATATTTTATTTAAGATTGGTGTTTAAAGACAACTGTATTATTATAAACAACTACTTTAACTTCTGGTTAATTTACGCGTCATTAGGGTAACGGGGTGAGCGCCAATGCTTCAGGTGAGTAATGGAAGTGGGTTGAGAACCCCTGGTCTACACAAACAGGTTATTCCGGCTTGGTAACTCTTAATTACAATGTCCAAATCTGGCCTACCCAATGGCATATAGTGTCGTAATGGGATGTTCAATTCCAATCATACGAGCATGATGCTGAACCATTGTTTCTGAATGATAGTACGTGATCTCAGAAGGCTTCCCAACTAGAGCAGTATAGATGAGGTCCTTTCCAGTTACTTTCTTGAAAAGTGCTTCCAAACAGAGTAAAAATGCTCCATGACCAAATCTAAAAAAACAATTTAACTTTATAATCTGTCCATATGAACAATAAAACTAACCTAATCTACATACACTAGAACTGAACCCTTATGCAACGCGTACAAAAAACCCCGCCACAACATTCTTAACTTGCATTTTTTTTTTTTTATATATTTTTTTACATGTATTTGCAACACCCAAAAACACTTCCATTTCTCCTTGTTAGCTCCTATGCCACATTCGTAAGAACTCCACATTTATTCATACATTAATTTATATGTCTTTTAGGTGGTCTTCCTTTAAATGCTTCACACACATACACACACTCACCATTATCCACAGTTAAATTTTTTAATTCCCAATGGTGATGCCTTCGTATCCCTGTGTGCGTAATTGGTCTGAATGTTTTCAGTTCCGAGTTCGAGCAAGAAGTACACACCAGTGAGAATGGGAAATAGGTTATTAGATGATGTATGCATGTGTATTTATGTATATCAACTTTGTGATTATTTAATTTAGGGTGGGTCAAAACAAGTTTTTTTTTTTGGCTTTTTCTTAAAAACGACATTATGTGAGGGTTTTCATTTGGATTAACAAATAACATATCAAAAGTTGAGGTATGTGCGACCCCCTGTACCCCTCGCACATAGTCCCCCCCTTTTTCCCCGACTCTTCTAGCTGAGATTTCACAATAAGCTTTGAACCTATTCTGAACATCAATTTAAGATATGTTAAAAATAAGTTAGAAGACCTTATTTGCCCTTATTTAAGTCAAATGGGTATCTTCTTTATTTATGGATACTTTTTTGTTTTATGCAGGGTTGCCACATTGGCCACTTTGAGGCCAAATTTCACAAATGTGCAAAAAAGTCTGGCACCCTAATTTTTTTTAATACTTTTTGCAAAAAATTATATTTTATTTTTGTTTCAGATTACTGATTAAGTGAAATTATTATTGATTATTCGTTACCGATTCAAACTATTGGTTTTAAAGTTAAATTATTGGTTAAGTCAAATTAATCATAAGAAAAAAGTCGTCAAATGCAGCCTTTGGACATCCTTCCAAGTTTCCTGCAGCTATGACACCAACAAAAGCAGATGTTGTGAGGCACTACAACTTTGTGCGACGACGAGAAGAGGCTGAATCAAATAAATCGATTAGTTTTAACGAATGCTGTAACATAGTCGCAAAAGACGTTGAAACCATATGGAGAATGTTCTCTTTCCCTACAATAAGTACTCGTGGAATCTTTCAGAAAGTTGTTAGGGTGATAGAAGCAGCCTCAAAGTTGAACAAGGTTCCTATAAACTGAAGAAATGAGAGATTTGAATAAAAAGTTTCCGAGTATGATGCTATGTTTGATGTATGGTACCTGTGATTGCTACGATAAAGGGATTGATAGAAATGCCTGCCAGTGCGCAAGGATAAAATAACAATTGCTGAGTGGGATTTTTTTGTAGGACAAAAGCAAAGATTAAACCAACTGGGGCCAATTGATAGAAAAGCTGCTTTGATGAGGAAAAGGTAAATTGCTAGAGCTCAAAAAGAACACGAACGCCGAATGAGATCACGAGCAGAATTGACTGAAGCTATCAGAGTTGTCCCTTCAACATCACAGGAATCACAGGATGCAGCTGGTGCTGAGAGCATGGAGGTACAGACCGACCAAGAGGATGAAGACTTCGTGCCTGATACAGAGTTAATAGAGAATGAGCAGAACAGATATCCTATGAAGAGTTGGCAGTGACCGCAGATCATTACAGAGTGAGTTGCAGGGCAACAGCAGCAATTGTTAATGCTGCTTTAAAAGATATGGGAAACCTGGATCAGGGCAACATGATTGACAGAAAGAAGCTGTTGAAGGAAAGAGCACAAGTAGGTAAAAATATGAGTACTGTGGGGGTTGTGAAGTTTTTCACAAACCCCAACCCCCACCCTGATATTCAAGTCCTCCTGGGGGTTGTAAAGTTTTTCACAAACTCCCACCATGATTTGGTTCTTCTTACAAGTTTTTCTCTCCCCACAGGAATCTAGTTAGCAAGCCTGTTAACTGTAAAAAAAAAAAGATTGTAAGTACTTTGAATCTTGTTTGATCCTGGAACGTCAAAGCCTATTAAAAAGTTATGAAACCAGAGTAGACTGCCACATAGACAGGCTATGACTCAAGCTAAATGTGTCCTGTTGGAAGCCAAGGGAGTTTGGAAAGCCTTTAATGGTATGATGTTAAGTGCTCTAGCTGTAATCCTTGGCCAGTGTACAATAGGAATAAAGACTTTCATAATTCTTGTTCCTAGTTATTGTAGTAGTGTCATTTGTATTTCACTATCATTATTACAAGTGTGTGTGTGTGTGTGTATATATATATATATATATATATATATATATATATATATATATATATATATATCGTAAAGAACGACGCTTGTATAGGAGATATTCCGCGCAAGACGAGAAGAGAGAGAGAGAGAGAGAGAGAGAGAGAGAGAGAGAGAGAACGAAACAAATGAAAAAATGAGGTAACCACCTGGGAATCGAACACGGGATCTTCCGATTGCCGGTCAGATGCGATACCATTACACCATGGGCCTCACTCTTCCAAATGCCGTAATTCTCTCGTCTTGCGCGGAATATCTCCTATACAAGCGTCGTTCTTTACGTTATTTATACTGCGTGTTCTTTGCAGTTGAATGTATATAATGTTACAGCATGCGGGAGGTGCCCCCTTGGGGCATTGGTTTCTGCGAGTATGTAGAAGAATTACGGCATTTGGAAGAGTGAGGCCCATGGTGTAATGGTATCGCATCTGACCGGCAATCGGAAGATCCCGGGTTCGATTCCCAAGTGGTTACCTCATTTTTTTCATTTGTTTCGTTCTCTCTCTCTCGTCTTGCGCGGAATATCTCCTATACAAGCGTCGTTCTTTACGTTATTTATACTGCGTGTTCTTTGCAGTTGAATGTATATGTATATATATACACAGGGGCGGCTCTGGCCTAGAGGCTGTAAGGCTGCAGACCCCCCAAATAAAATGACGAATAATGCGTCTCTACGGTCTCTATATTTTATTTAAAGTGTTGTATTAAACAAAAAATGAGATTCTAAACTAAACTGATTTTTATATATTAATAATGTGACGAAATAAAGATAACTTCCAGCAAACAATGATGAATAAAACGTTATTTAAAATGTAATATAAATATAGGGCCTACCGCGCTAAGATGTAAATTTTAAGGCTGCAATCGTGCAGTCTATACACAGTATACAGGGTATGAGATTTAGTGAGGACTGTGAGGTGAGTGCGGTCACTGCACTGCTGCCAGGTGCACGATGTCCCTAATGATTAATTTCACGTTTAATTCGCTATATTTGATGAAAGTTGATCTATTTAAATTATACTTCCGTCACCGTGTGTTAATATCAAACTATTAAAAACTGAATTTTCAAATACATTATTGGTAAAGTAGAAGATAATGATATGATATGCAGCAAAATTTGGATCTTTTAAGGCTGCAGCAGATGCAGCCTGCTAGCGTACAGTTACAGACGTCACGTGACGGCAGTGTTCGGACGCTGGTTATCAAGTGTTGTCAGTCATTGTTTCCTGTGCTAGGCTGATCGTGCTTCTTTTTCAATTAAATTTATTATTGTGAACCAGATTTCTACTTGGTTATTTTGATTCAATTAGCTTATCTAAAACTTTTATTTCTCCCTTACATACAAGCCATGGAAAATACAGTGACGTTTTTTAAATCAATTAAATTTTCAAGCCTAACCTACCTCGAAAAGGTTGAAATTAAAAACAAAGGCCGTCCAACTCCTGCTTTAAATATAGAAAGACAGGTAAAAGTAGAAATAAGGATTACGTTCGCAAATTTAATTCAGCCATTTATGATAAACATGATTGGATTTGTGGCTGTGAACAAAGTAATTCTCTGTTCTGTTTCCCATGTTTATTATTTGGAGGAGAAAGTGAATGGACAACGAATGGCATTTCTAAGTTGAAAAACTTGCCTCCAAAGATAATAAAGCACCAGCAAAGCCAAAAACATTTGATAAACGTAGTGAACTTATCTTTTCTTGGTAAAGTGAATATCAGAAATCAGCTGAGTGAAGCACATAGACAATCGATTGACAGACATAATGAATTAGTGAAAAGAAATAGGGGCGTGCTATCTAAAATTATTGATTGCATATTATTCTGCGGCAAATTTGAGTTGCCATTACGTGGCCATGATGAGTGTGACTCTTCCCAAAATCCAGGAGTATTTCGCGGTTTGATTGATTTCTTGTGTAAATCAGATCCTAGTTTAGAATCTCATTTCCGAACTGCTACAGCTTTTAAGGGAACTTCAAAAACGATTCAAAATGAATTATTAGATTCTATATTAGTTCTTTGCAAAAAGAATATCAAGGAAGAGATTGAAAAAACTGACTACTTAGCTGTAATGTGTGATGAAACAACGGATATTTATAATAAATCACAAATGGCAATAGTGTTCAGATATGAACTAAAAGGAAACCCCGTTGAACGGTTTTGGAGTTTCTTCAACCCTCCAAATCTCACTGGAGAAGCTTTATCCGAAATACTCCTCAATGAACTGAATAGTTTACTATCTAATAAGGAGAAACTTATAGCTCAAACTTATGACGGAGCTGCTGCTCTTAGTGGAAAGCAGAAAGGCGTCCAAACAAGAATAAAAGAAGTCTATAAAAATGCTCATTACGTACATTGTTACGCACATCAACTGAACTTAATAACTGAGAAAGCAACATCAAAAATTAGCAAAGCAAGTTTTTTTCAATAGCTTGTCTGGAATTCCTGCATTCTTTTCAAAATCCCCTCAAAGAACACCTGAATTAGAAAAAATTACTCATCGAATTCCACAAGTATCAGCAACTAGATGGAATTTTAAAAGTCGAACAGTAAACGCTGTATACGAAAGAAAAGATGAACTAATCGAGTGCTGCAGCATTTTAGAAACCTCTCAGTCAAAGGAAACTGGACTTGCAACAGCTGGTATTAAAAGAATGCTAAATGATCCGGAATTTACTTTTTGGCTGGAATTCTTCAGTAAAATAATGCCCCAAGTTGAAATTTTATTCGCACAATTTCAATCTAGGTGTATTGAAGCAACAACCGCACAATCCTATGTAAACAAATTTACTGCTGCTATTGAAAACATTAAGCAAGAATATGAACACTTTTCTGAACAAAACAACTCAAATGAAGGAAATAAAAAGAGGAAGTTTTCAACTACTAATGAAACATCAGTTGCAACATGTCTGCGATATAATTATCCAAGAATGCACTAATAGATTTAGCTTTACTTGCCATCTTGAATCCAGTAAACTGCTACTAAGAAATTGTTTTGAATCTTATCTTAAAGACTTTCCAACTGTGGAACTCGGCAAAGCTGTTGAAGCATATCCAATGCTTGACAAATTAAAACTCAAAACGGAACTATCCGTTCTTTATGGTCGAGACGATATCTGCTCAAACGACAAGCTCACTGATTTATTAAGTGTTCTCTTGGACAATAATTTAGAATCAGCATTTTCAGAAACAGTTAAACTTGTAAAAATTTTAATAACAACGCCCATGACATCAGCTGAAACTGAAAGATGCTTTTCAACCTTACAAAGAATAAAAACATTTCTTAGAAACTCAATGTTGAATCAAAGGCTCACGGCTTTAGCAATGCTGTCAATTGAAAATTTTAATGAAAAAGTGATTGATCATTTTGCAACGTCCAGAACCCGAAAAATGGATTTTATATTTAAATAAAATCATTTCATCCATTGGTAAGTAACCATACTAAGTATTTATAATTGAACTATTATTTTATTAAGCTAGTTTTCTTAATTTTTGTACCTTATAAGTATTTTCGAAAGCTACAGCCTTCCCACTTTATCGAGTCTAGAGCCGCCACTGTATATATATATATATATCAGCAAACAACCACAGGGAAAAGGAAACACAAAGTCCGAGCGCTTTCGTGATATATTCACATTACACAGGCAACAAAGATTTTGTTACAGAAGACCAAATAGGTGCTCCTAGCTAATTTCGGTATGCTGATTTCAAATCTATAATTAGATTTTTTCTATCACGTCTAGATTTTGTGTAAAATGCAAATCACTTTTAGTAAAATTTTCTACCACGTCCAGATTTTGGTTTTAATCGGCTTAATGCCAGTAATATGAAACTTGCTTTTCAAGGTTAAAGCAATTTTTTTTGCCAACTATATACAAATTCGAACAATTTTGATAAATAAAATTTATCCAGAGTTGTTTTTAGCATTTGTTTTGTACTACGGTGTGTATTTCTTTTTATTTTGCACATCGTAATAATTACTTTCTACGTTTTTTCAGATATTGTATGGTAATTCAAAATGGCATCAAATAGACGTGCTTGTGTAAATCACCCAGACAACTTCTGCTTTGTCTGTGGACAATATACACCTAAGCCACAACGTAGAAACATAACAACAAAGGCAAAAAACTTCACTTTTTTACGTGAAGGTCAAAATATGAGAATAAAAACCCACTCTAATAGACAGAGTTTATTTCCACGACAGTTTCGACGCCCACAGAGGGACTGGGCACCACATATTTGCTGTGCACAGTGCAATGCAATGTTAATAGCTTGGATGAATGGTAAAAGAAAAGCTATGCCGTTCTCAGTCCCCATGGTTTGGCGTGAGCCGAAAAATCACTTCAATGATTGTTATTTTTGTTTGACAAAGATTGCTGGTTTCACAAAGAAAAACAAATCAAAGATCACGTACCCAAACTGCGAATCAGCAATGAAACCAGTACCACATGATGAAACAAATCCACCACCAGTTCCACCAGCAGCGATAACAGACAGCAGTTCATCTGAAGATTCTGCTAGTGATATAGAAACAGGGAAAGATGGCATATATGTTCCAGATGCAAATATTTCCCCACATTTGTTAAGTCAAGCGGAGTTAAATGACTTAGTGCGCGATTTGGAATTACCAAAAGAAAAGGCAGAGTTGCTTGGTTCAAGACTTCAAGAATTTAATCTTCTCCAACCAAACACCAAAGTTTCCCATTTCCGCCATCGCCATTTGCAGTTTTCATCATTTTACTTACAGGAAGAAAACGTTTGTTTCTGCCACGATATCAGTGGTCTGATGCAAGGGATTGGCTGTCGCTATGATCCAAAAGAATGGAGATGTTCATTGACTCTAGTAAAGCTAGCCTTAAAGCTGTATTACTGCACAACGGCAATGAAAAACCTTCAATACCTGTAGCACATGCCACTGGCCTTAATGAGACTTATGAATCGATGAAACTGCTGCTAAGACTCATCAAATATAAGGACCACACATGGAATATTTGTGGCGACCTTAAAGTTGATCATTACTTCTTGGGTTACAGTTGGGCTACACAAAGCATATGTGCTTTGGTATATGGAACAGCAGAGATGACAAGAACCACTACAAAAACATGATTGGCCATCTAGAACTGAACATGTTGTTGGTAAATACAATGTGAAACACCCAGCACTTATTGACCCTCAGAAAGTACATCTTCCACCACTTCACATTAAACTTGGCCTTATGAAAAATTTCGTGAAGGGTATGGATCATCAAGGTAGTGGTTTCCAATATTTAAAGGATAAATTCAAAGGAATATTGACAGATGCTAAGCTAGAAGCTGGAGTTTTCACTGGACCACAGATCCGCAGTGTCATCCACGACTCATCGTTTCCATCTAACCTAAATGAGAATGAACTAGGAGCATGGACATCTTTCGTTGAAGTTGTCAAAAATTTTCTTGGAAACCACAAAGCTGAAAACCACCGTAAACTCGTAGAAAACATGCTTAAATCTTATGAAATAATGGGATGCAGAATGTCTTTGAAAATTCATTTTTTACATTCTCATCTTGACTTCTTCCCGGCCAAACTTGGGGCTGTAAGTGACGAGCATGGTGAGCGCTTCCACCAACAGATCTCAGTTATGGAAAACAGATACCAAGGTAATTTTAACCCAAATATGATGGGAGATTATTGTTGGTTCCTGCAGAAGGAGAGCTCGTCATCCTACAAGCGACAAAGGAAGAGGACACACACCAAAGTTTCACTTAAGAACAGGAATTTGCCTTTCAGTAGTAACAACAAAATACTAACGCGCTTTGGGTGGATGGTTGGGCGCAGGGGTGGTAACTCCGCCAGCGGAATTCCGCTGTCTGTCTTAAGCCAGAATAAAGGAGGAAAGACATCCCTGTTCACTAATTATTTAAGTATGCTTAACATAAAACGTGGCACGGAAAAGTAGCTTAGACGGCTTTCGTAATAGAAGCGGGTGAGAAAAAAAATGAAAAATAGGGGTTTTCGGTTACACAAAATCTGGACGTGATAGAGAAATTTTGATATCAGATCTGAAATCAGCATCACCGCTTTAGTAGGAATCAGTAGTTCACGTGTCTGTAACAAAAAAAAAAAGTTGAAATTTGTTGCCTAGTGTTATCAAGGAGGAACAGAAAATAGAGAGATTACAAAGTAAATGAGTTAAATAGACAAGCAAAAAATTCACAATCGGCACCTCAAATTAAAGGCCTTAAAGCTCTCAAGATTTTTTCAATTGATAACATAATCTGTAGGCTGCTAAATTACAAATTTAAAAGAAGTATACTGTATAGATGAAATTAGACAAAAAAACCAATACAGAGAACAAAAATTATTATAATGGTTATTAACACTAATATTTAATTAAAGCACGCAATTAATTGGCAAGAATTTAATGAAAAACGAATAGATAACGTAGATAACAAATAGATAACATAATCTGTAGGCTGCTAAATTACTATATAGATGAAATTAGACAAAACACCAGTACAGAAAACAAAAATTATTATAATGGTTATTAACACTAATATTTAATTGAAGTAGGAAATTAAGTGGCCCGAAATTAATGAAAACAAAGGGAATGTTGCCATCGTCTTACAGATTATTACAAAATTTCTACAAACAGTCTGGAAAAAAAATTGTTTTCCCAAAAGCAACCCAGTTCAAAAGTCCAATAAACCCCCAGCAACCAAAGATTATACACGAAAGAAATATTACAATTAAAATAGACACATAAGAATGTTAACAGTTCTTACAATAATATTTATTTATTTAACCAGGGCAAACCATTAAGGGGCAAGAATGCAGTTAAGAAAACAGTAGGCCCTTCGCCAGCTTTCTGACAATGCACGAATCTAATTTGTACAACCCAGGGCTAATATTAAGGACCAAATCCGCATTATTCTTGATCACACTTGATTCCAGTATATTTCTGCTAACAATAGATTTACTAAACCTTAATTTGGAAGCATTTTTCCAATCAATGGGATGATTAGTATCTCTTACGTGAATGAAAATGGCGTTAGATTCCTGGCCACTTCTTATACTGTATTGATGCTGTTTAATACGTACCTCAAGGGTCTTACCAGTTTGGCCAATGTAAAATTTATTATTATTATTATTTTTTTTTTTCCCTGTGGTTGTTTGCTGATTAATAAGGTCATGTGTTATTTTGTGATTTTAGTATATATATATATTATATATATTGAAATTGTGACTGAGTATGCATAGGGGTAATAAATTCAGCCAGGTTAGAATCAGACACCAGACCTTTACTTATTGCTCAGTTTGCATTGCATACTGGAGCCCTGGAGTTTCCTTTAGCCAAATCCAGTTTGTCTGTGATCCATTTATGTAACTAGCTACAGAACCAATTATCATTATTATAGGACACCAGTCACGTTATTCCAGAGTTTGGGTTTTGCCCATACTTGTTTGGCACTGATTACAGGTTGATTAACTTACATGAGATAGGTTTGTCATAATTGTCAGTGTTTGTATTTATTATTTTTATGTTGGTTATTTATTATTTGTGTGTGTATTTCATGAGTAAATTATGTTTTCCAGTGATCCATTATGAATTCATGATTCCAGTTAATGTTTGTTGATTAATTATCTGTTATTTCAGTATTGCGATTAATAGTGCCTGGTGCTTGTAACTTATAATCTTGTGTTGTCTAGGCAACCAGTTGGGACTCAACTCGCATGGTACAGACGAATCAGGCTTGGATTGTGGATCCAATCCAGTGGGAGCTACGAAGTCCATTGAGGTTGTGTCAACCCACTGTTGGCCACTGGGATCTGCCCTGGAATCAGGCCTGAGAGCATGGAGGTAGAGAACGACCAAGAGGATGAAGACTTCGTGCCTGATATAGAGTTAATAGAGAATGAGCAGAACAGATATCCTATGAAGAATTGGCAGTGACCGCAGATCATTACAGAGTGAGTTGCAGGGCAGCAGTAGTAATAGGGGGTCAAGTTTGGAGGGTAGCTGGGATGGGACAGGGGATCAAGTTTGGAGGGTAGCTGGGATGGGACAGGGGATCAAGTTTGGAGGGTAGCTGGGATGGGACAGGGGATCAAGTTTGGAGGGTAGCTGGGATGGGACAGGGGATCAAGTTTGGAGGGTAGCTGGGATGGGACAGGGATCAAGTTTGGAGGGTAGCTGGGATGGGACAGGGGTTCACATTCTGTAGAAGTCATTTCTGGTACTTGTCCCCCACTTGCCTTCTAGCATTTCTGCCGAATCTCACTAAGTGCTATTTGTTTTCCAGAGGTTTTGTTAATTGTGATTCATTGCCAGTTTTTTTGTTATGCATGTTTATACTTTTATACTTAATTGTTTATTTCAGATAAAATAAAGAAAAAAACAGTAGTTTTTATTTTTATTAGGTTTTCTTTAAATTCCAGCCCTTTCTTGGACTCTGAGTGGTTGTTTCTCCCGCTCAGTGGAGAGGATGATTTAGTAAACCGAACTTGGGGAAGCCTTTTACAGTTAACGTGCGAGTCGGACCTGAATAATCTCCTGGAAATAAACAACTGACAAGAGAAGCATTCCTGGATCCTTGAGGAGACTATCCCTTTGCCCAGTCTCTTGACTATCATGAACCCAGAAACGTGAAAGGGTGCTGGGTGGCTCGATGATTGAGACACTTGGAGACTACGGCCTACGCAGCCACCACATCAGTACCATGGTTAAATCGGTGAATATTGGAATAGAATGCATTGGCTTTGATGGGAGAAGAGATGACACATTAACCAGGGGAGGCAAGATCAAAGAACAGCACTACGTCATTGTTAAAGAGCCTGGAAATACCTATATAGATCATGTAACTAACACCTGATCATGGAAATGCTTGTTGTTTAGCAGAAGAGCTGATTACTGTAATAGTGGACTCAGAAAGTTCAGACACTAAAAGCTTTACTATGTGATGGCACTGCTGTGAACACGAAGAATCGGTGGAGTAATAAAGCTTGTTGAAATCTATCTGAATAGGTCTGTTCAGTGGCTGGTAAGCCTTCTTCATATGAATGAACTATCATTCAGGCACGTCTACGAGGCAATAGATGGAAAAACAACAGACCAGTTTTCAATTTATTTCCAATTGAACCCTTGAAAGTACTTGGGCCTAACAAAACTGGAAGTGGTTGCTTTTTCTCTTGTTAAAGGAAACATTCATGAAATTCCATCTGATGTTGTTAATGCTTTAAGCAGTGACCAAAAATATATCTACAATATGTGCCTAGCTGTTCAATCTGGAAATGTCTCCAAAGATCTCGGAGAAAGATCTCCTAGTACAATTCATCATGCTCGTTGGCTAACTAGAGCAAACAGAATTCTTAGACTGTGTCAACACCAAATCCAACCCAAGATCTCAAAGATCTAGTAGAAATTATTATACTATCTTATGCTCCAGGATGGTTTTGGGTTAAGTCACATCCACTGGCATCTGACGGATCATCTAACTTTTGCGCGACTTGAAGGAGAAATACAGATTGATTATGGAACTGGTGTTTCAGAATAACTCATACTTTGCGAACCCCGAAAATATTCCACTATAGATGATAACACACTCAAGAGAAGTTAGCGAGGTTGCAATCCAGAGAATCATTCTCTCAAGAACTACATTTTCTGGATTAAGAAACTTTGACCTACCTCTAACTCTCAATTTTGATTCTTCAGGCTACACTGAAATGATTGATTGGCAGAAAGAGGTAATTTATCCACCTCCACTTCTGAGAAACTTTAGCAATAAGGAACTTTTGCTAGCAAGACAAGAACCACTCAAAATACCAGCCCTTCCTTGTCACAGCCAAGGAGTAGAAAGCACTGTGAATCTAGTCATGAATGCATCTGATGTACGAACTGGCTACGAAAATCGCCAAAAATATATTCTTAACCTACTGGAATCACGACAAAGATTGCTTAAATTTGAATGGAAAGGACAGTGGAATAAAGAGACATGCAGTGTTACTTTCAAAATAGCTTAAGTTTATGCATTGTGCAAAAGAGCACTTCATTTGGTAATGTTTTTTCTTTTTCTTGTAGAAGACAAGTTCTGTTGTTTAATTTCTCAAAAATGTTATGCAATTCATTAATTTATTCCTTATTTTTTATCTTAATATATAGTATATACTCAGAAACATGTAAAAATGTAATTTTCTTTGAGTTTGAATAAAAAAAAATAAGCATGAGTTTAACACAGCTGAAACAATTTTTATCCGAGTTTTTACTGAAAAATGTACATTTTAGCAAATTGAAACTAAAAACTGAAAATTTGTGCCAGGGGTAGGAGACTGGATACGCGAAATATTTTACTGGGTGACTACTGACCCATATGAAACCCCACAATGTGTCACTTTTGAATACAAAATGTCAACCTGCCCTATTAAATATTTATGGCCACTGATAACCTTCCTTCACCTTTTAGAGGAGCTCTCTCTACTTACTGGCTACATTATAGACGTATTATACCACTTCCTATAAAGATGAATTAAGTTAAGAGCAGTGTTGGGAGTAACGGCGTGATTTTCTTAGTAGCTGTAATGCCATTAGTTTTGAGATGTAACGAAAATGGTAATGGCCCGACTTTTTATTGCGATTTCAAACATTACTCGCTACTTATTACTTTCAAAGTGGTAATTTGACCAACGCGAAAAGTGTCAATGTCATACTTCCCAACTGATGAACTTAAATTGGTGTTCATAGCTCTTAATACTCCAATCCCATCCATTGCAGCTGTCGAACGAGTGTTTTCTGTTGGCAAAGATATCTTTCGACCGAAACGAGGAGGACTATCAGATGCCAATTTCAAAAAACTAGTGTTTCTGAAATCGAACAAGACACCCCTAAAAAATCTACAAGATGAGTTTTTTTGACAGGCCACTTTTGATTTCAGTTCATGTCTTGATTTTTGTCATATAATTTGGTATTATTAAAGCTTTACTACTATAGTCTTTTTAAAAGTAACGGTAACACGTTACTTTTTCATAGAAGTACATAACTGAAGTGATAATGATGATACTTTTTTTATCAATGTAACAGTAGCGGTAACGCCGTTACTGTACTTGCAGAATGTAACACGCACACCACTGGTTAAGAGACATTGGATATAGCTACTTAGTAGTAGAATAGATGACCATCTTCTACGTTCATATGCAGTGGACCATGGTCTGGATTTCATATTTAGCTGTAGTTTCCCTCTTTCATACCACTGTGGCAATTAGTATGGTGACTAAATCATACAATTAACTCTCATCATCAATACCATACACTTTATTTTTGTCATCACTCATCACCTATTTTCTACATAGCTAACCATATTTTCCTCTATTTCCAATTACAATTCCTTTTCATGCCACATCTTTACAAACCTTCTCAACTCTCATTCACTTTCTTCGATTTACACAACCTGCAAATACCGAAACTCAAAATGGAGGCAAATATCTTTCAAAAACATGAAAATGTCCATTTTCTCCTTACTTTATATGAAGCAATAATCATCCCAAACATAAGAAGTAAATGATGCACACACGTGAAACTAAACTGAATGAAAGTTAAACAAGACAATAACAATAATGTAAACTATAATTTGTTTCTGAAGGAAAACAAAAAATTCCCTTTGAGAATAGTTACCTTGGCATATTGACTTCTGCCATCCACTGGAGGTCCATATTACATGCCAGAATTGGCAGATGAGGATAAGAGGATGTGGGGGCACCCATCAAGCTTCCCCCAGTCATGAGAACATCAATCAAGTACTGGAGAGATGTCTCCCACCTCACAGGTTCTCCAAACAGGAGAAGACCCCCAATTTGCGGGATAAAAGGTGCATCTGGAGCAGGCTGAAGAAAATTCCTTTATTAAGCTTATCCTTATTCTGGGAACATTGCAAGTTTCATCTCAACTTTTTTCATTTATTGTAAATTGTAAATTATTATACTTATTATTTTCATATAACAATAACCCACAAGCTTCAATAAGAATGGCATCAAACATCTGAGAACTCAATGAAACCAAAGGTTTAGAGGTAATTTTATAATTGTAGCATTCACAACAAATATTTTCCTTTCTTCCTCTCCAAATACTTAACCAATGTAATTTAACATTTTGTTTGTGCTCACATAGGTTCTAAGATTTCTATCAGAATAGCAATTCTTTCTGGATTGAATGAAGGATGAAATTCAGATGTGCGAGACTTTTTATTAGGTTACTTGAAATATGGAAGTTACACAAATGTTTTTGGTGCCCAAATGGATAACAGGTCCTACCTTGCAAAAAAAACACAATTTCCTAATTCTCACCTTCAAAGAACGCCTTTTATGATCAATACAATCTAATTGAGGGAAAGCTGCTCGTAGATCATCAACTGTGGTTATCTTTGTAAAACCTAAATTGTAAGCAATCTCCTTCACTGGTCCCTGGCCTGACACAAGCATTTGTTTATCAAAGAACTGGTCAAACATCTTCAGGGGGGAGTGAGCCATAACCACTTGGTCTTCATGTACCTTCACAAAATTGAATATACCAATTAAATATTATAATGAAAATATAAGTGATGCCCTCCCCAATACCACCTGCTCCATACTTCAATTTCCTTGGTAAAGTCAATATAATCCCTTGTCCCTAACCCCAAAATAAATTAACATCAAGATTGAATTATATTATGCTTTAGCCCTTTGCAAATTAAAGCTTTTCTAAATAAAAACTTATTTGGCTTCACTTAATAATCCATTATCAGTCTCCAGTCATAAGATCAAGTTCTTTTTCAAACTTACTTTTCCATTAAAACACGGCTTCATTTGGGAACATTTTTATTATGAGAGAATTTTTAACAAAATCCTTCAACTTTCCCTGTGAGGTGCAGCAGAGAACCAAATCCCAGCCTGCTTCCCTATAAGTTTTTATGGCTGAAAACCCTTCAAAGCTGTCAGAGGCCTACAGGGTTATTAGCTACATTTAAAATGAGAATGAACGATAGTGATACTAAAGGACTGGATGGTTCCTTTAATTTTCCTGATAAGTAAACTAAAATATTTTTCAGCAAAATCTCACAGCATAAAAGACACTTACTTCAACATTCAGCCACTCTGAAAGTTGCTTTGCTTTGTCATGACGCAATTTATTTCCTGCATTGGTTACAAACACTGTGGGAATTCGAAATTTTCCCAATTTGTCCACAAGGCGTTGAAAGGCATCTGGTGCAGTGGGAAGGATTTTCTTACCACGTACCAAAACACCATCAATATCAAACAGTAAACCAAACTTTGGTAGTCCATCTCCCTGTACAAAATATAAAATATTAGCCACTTAGTTAAAAAAATTTTAAAATGCAAGCCTACTCTCATCTAAAATGTATTAGGCTACCATTTTGATACTAAAAAATGGTACAACTCAAAAACTCAAGTCTGTCTCACTCATATATAGCCTACCTATATTAGTTAGTGTATAAATTGGGTATAAAATTTGAGGGCCAACAATAAGATATTATGAAAGCACTATATTGACATCTTTTTAAAAATCCTAAAATAGTGATGCACTGGAGGCCTGGCTTGATTCCAGTTTTGCTTGAGCCTTGTCCAACATTTAGGCTGAATATTCAGCTGAACCTAACAGTATCCTGGTTATCCTGTTGGACTTTGCTCAGATATTTATCAGTAATAATAAATGAGCAAGTGCCTATGATATTTTTGTTTTAATAATTTAAAACTTTACTTTGCAAAACCAACAAACCATAGTAATATGTATTTCACTGTCAATTATGTCACACCAGTTGTACATAATGTATCAATGTGAAGACTTAGACTAAATAAGCGCAAAGGCACAGTAGTTAACTTTAATAGGTATATTGAGCTTAGATGTTAGGTTAAAAGATGTTAGGAACGCTAAGCATAATTTTGAGATACTTGTAGCTGCGGATAAACATAATCCAAAAACGTTTTTTGACTATGTTGTTAATCATAAGCCAATAAAAGATAACATAGGTCCTCTAGTGGACACTAAAGGTGCTTTGGCTTCTGATGCTCAGGCAATGGCAGGTATTTTTAACAACTTTTTTGTGACAGTTTTTAGCGTAGAAGATGTAAATAATGTCCCCAACATGGATGATTTACATTACGTGGCAGACATTTCATTACTAACATCCCTAAAAACTTTGTTTAAAGTAATCGATAAATGGAATAATCTTCATGCATCCATCATGAACTCTACCAGCATTAATATGTTTAAAAACCATTTAGATAGGCATTTTAAAAATATTGTCATCATTTAAAATAATAAAACAATTATCAACAGGAGCTCTGGGGGTAATGGTCAAGGTTTGAGTCTGTTGATGATTAATGCCAGCTTGTGACATGCCAGTGTCTGATATACCAGCAATAAAATTATATTAAAAAAAAAAAAATTAGATTTAACACAAACTAAGATGTAGCTCATAGCATAAACTAACCCACTTTTTGTTTTACTCTTCATACTTTTTTTTTTCTGTTCTTTTCTTATCCTCTCTACTGGCATGTCTGTAGTTTGCATAGTATGACAGTGTTTGAGTCAAGACTGTTTGCATGGTTTGTAAGCATTCTTATTTTACTTCTTTGCATCTTTCACCCCTTTCCTATTCTCTTTGACTATTTTTCCAACTTGTCAGCAGTGGCTGGTGGATGATGGTCTCTCTCTCTCTCTCTCTCTCTCTCTCTCTCTTTTCTGAATGAACGTTAACCCACAAATGATAGGTTTTGCTACTTACTTAACCAAACTTACTTGCCAAACGCAAATTTGCTGAACGTGTGATCTTGACACAAGCCTCACATTGGAGGCGACCTTACCATATATATATATATATATATATATATATATATATATATATATATATATGTATATAACTATATAAAATATAATATATAATACTATATATACAATATATAATATGCATCCTTTCATATATTTCTTCTTTTAATTGGGGTTGTTCAACCTCCTTTGCAACATCTAAGGTCATATGATGGAGGGGACCTACAGCTTTACATGGGATCCTAACCATGTGTCACTACATAATCTGGGTGTGGACCCAGACCCAATGTTGCTTAACTTCACTGATCTCCAGGAAGTGGTGTTACGACATTGGCCACGACATAGCCCATAGTATAATATATATAATATGCATATAACTATATATTATATAATACTATATATACACAATATATAATATGCGTCCTTTATACATGTAGTGGAGTATTTTGTCATTGCAGCTTAGGTGTAGGTTTTTGCTTTACTGTTACTGTACCCTCATGTATAGCATTTTGTCATTTCAACTTACGCTTTCCACAGGTTGTCTTGTGGTATTTTAGGTGAGAGCAGTTGCTGACCACAAATTTGCAAATGTTGCGCATGTACACCCTTTTATTCTTTGGTGTAACAGTCACATGTCTAGCTGTGTGTTGTGTTTTGTGTCACCCACTTACACATTTTATTTTTTTAGGCGATTCACATCAACCCACTCATTGATCATCATGCCTCAAAAGTGTAAAAATCACCCCGACAATTTCTGTTACGTGTGTGGCTCATTTGTGACAATCACAATAGCATACAATCATGATGGATCTTCGGAAAACTTACCAGTTATACTTCAGCTGTCTACTAGGTGACCAAGATAAGGCATGGGTGTGGCACATGTTTTCTGTACCACTTGTTTGAATGGATTATGTGACTGGTTGAACCAAAGGAAAAACTTGATGCCATTCGCTATACCCATGATATGCAGGGGTGTCATTTCAAATTGGCTTTGGGGGTGAGGGGGGCGAAGAAGGCAGTGAGAGGCCCCTCACATATCAAAATTTATTAAGTACTACTCACAATGTACTTTATAATCAAATTAATGTAAACAAAAATGATTAAATGGTATCAGCTAGATATGTTATTTTCAGTTAACTATCAAATTATTAAATTAAATAATAAATCAGGAAATTTATATTGATCACCTAATGTAGTAGAGGATATCTTCTAGACTTTATTTCTGCAAAATAATCAACCAAAACATCAAAATTAAGGTTTTTAACCAGTTCTTTTTCAGAGGCCATCAGAAGTAAGTCATTCAGTCAATCATCTCTTATTGTAGTTCGTAAATAGTGTTTCACCAAACTCAACACAGAAAACAAATGCTCATTACTAGCAGTGGTTACTGGAAGAGTAATGATTATTTTCAAAATTTTTGAAATTTCAGAATAAGCTAATTGTAAAGGTCTTAGCTCTTCATACAAGTGAATCAGATTCTTTGACTTTTCACTTTTGTTAGAAAAGTGTCTTTTGGCAATAGAAATTTGAGACTGCGAAAGGATTTCACCCACATCAATGTTCTGATACAAGTGTGCAATAGAATTAAGTTTCCCTAATTCTAAAATGTCTCCTGAGTTACAGTCAAAGGAAGAAATAGCTGTTAAAAGTGGCATGTTTTCTGAGAAGTGCCTATCAAGTTCTGAAATAAACCTATCTCTAATATGTAAAAATAATCTATTTTGGCTTTCATTGCAAGAGGGAAAGATGTACTGCCAGAAACCTCAACATTACTTTCCCCAATGGTTGTGTCTATGAGAAAATGTTTGAGATGTGAGGAGAACTTCTGAATTCATTGCGATCCTCCCTCACTTTCAGCCAGCCACAGTTACTAAATCTGTGTTACCAGTGTGAATATTAAATGACTCATCAAAAGTCTTGGCTGTATCAAACAAACTTGAGAAAGCATTATCATTTCTCATGATCAGTAATTCATTCCTGGTCAACTCAATGAGAGAACATGCTTCAGAAATTAGAATATCATGTGACTGAAGCTGATCTGACAGACTGTTGGTAGCACAAAGAACTTGTTCTACAATATGAAGATCAACAACAAATCTTCATGGCAAACTTCTGCCATGAAGCAACATGAATAAATTACCAGTGAAGCCTATACATTTCACTATTGAGAAACCCATAACTGTAACTGAAAACTGTGCTTCTTCTTAATAAATAACATACTACACAGTTCAACTGTGATAACTGAGTGACCAGTACAAGCAGTTAGCCTACATGTAAAATGCTGGGTCAAACCATCTGCACTTACAGCCTGAAGCACTCCCCTCCACAACTGCCAGAGGTCTACTAACCAAATCATTTTCTATTACATCACACGACATATGATTTTCCTTCACGATGGAGGCAGTTTAAATGTGAACTGTCTCTGCCCAAACCCCCTTGTTGAGGATCCCTGTCCCTGCCCTCTCACTTGCAAGCTGGTGGACTGACACCAACCCATCACAAGCTCCAATGCTCCTGCACTCATTTGTTTTTTGTTTACTGTGATGTCAGATGTTACTCAGAGTTTTCAATTTTTTTTTTGTCATAATTCATTGTCATTATTTTATTCAAATTATTCTAAAAAGTTTTTAAACTGTAAGCAGTTCATTATATTGGTAATCCAATAAAATAAAATATTAGGTGCCTTTTTTTAAGAAACTATCATTTGGAGAGCAGCTGCCCCTCACAGGCCCCCCCCCCCCCAAATGATGTGTCTGATGATATGGAGGGAGCTGAGAGACCATCATGGTGATTGTTACTTTTGCAATATTAACATAACTGGATTCTCCTTGAAGAACAAGCATAACATCGTTTATCCAAACATAGACTCTGCGATCAGACCAATCCCTCATGATGACACAATGCTGATTCCAGTACCTCCACAGCATGGAATTGGTTCTTTAGAAGACGAAAGGGAATCCAACAAAGGTGCAAGTGGCAGAGATGTGGAACCTTTGGCCAATCTTGACTATACACCTGACAAAGAGCAATTGGAGCCAGAGAGGCTTACCCAAAATGAGTTGAATAACCTCATTAGAGACCTAGCCCTCTCCAAAGAGAAATCAGAACTTCTCTCCTCAAGACTCGAGCAGAAACACTTACTTGAGAAGAATGTCCAAGTGTGTCACTATCAAAAATGAAACAATGATTTGGCAACATTCTTTACAGTCAATGGTCCACTCTGCTAGTGCCATAATATCAATGGACTTTTCGAGAACTTGTCATGGGTTCACACACCATCTGAGTGGCGCGCCTCTATTGATTCCTCACAGCGAAGCTTGAAAGCAGTTCTCCTGCATAATGGGAACTTAAAGCCATCCATCCTGATCACCCACTCCATTCATCTAAAGGAGATGTATGATAACATGAATATACGTACTACTTGAAGCAATCCAATACAGCACTTACCAATGAAATATTTGTGGTGATCTCGAAGTCATTGGTATGTTGGTGGGCAGGCAAAATGCATGAGTTTTATATAATGTAAAAGAAATAATGCTAGTTTTTAAATTATTTTATATTAACATTTAAATTAATTTATAGTTAAATTATTTATAAAATATTTACAAATAATTAAGTCCTAAATATTTCATAAATATTTTATATTCCCCTAATATTCTCAAAAAAAACCAAAAATCCTGATATTTTTGCAGGTGTGTATGAACCCTGGGCAAGGAGGGTTCATGAATACTGTTGTTTCCGATGCTGATGAGACAGCCATCCTACTGCAAATCATTACATCAGACATGACTGGCATCAAAGAAGCACATCTGAGCCAGGAATGGGCAGTGTCCAGTGTGTTCCTTTAGTTGATCCAAAGATTTTCCTGCCACCTCTCCACATTAAGCTCAGCTTAATGAAAAATTTTGTGAAAGCAATGGGTAAGGTGAATTCAAGAGGGTTTCAATACTTTGTTGAGAAATTTGCAAACATCAGTGCCATGAAATTGAAGGAGGGAATCTTTGTGGGGCCCCAAATCAGGGGGGTTCTGCAGGATGAAGGCTTTGAAGAAAGCCTCAATGCCTTAAAACTGAAAGCATGGCAGGCTTTCAAATGGATTTGTGGAAACTTCTTGGGTAACCACAAGTCTCCCGCGTACAAAGATGGAGTTCAGAAACTGCTTGATGCATATTAAGAAATGGGCTGTCACATGTCCTTGAAAATACATTTTTTACATTCGCATCTAGATTTCTTTCCCAAAAACCTTGGGGCAGTGAGTGATGAACAGGGGGAATGTTTCCTCCAAGACATCCAGTCAATGGAAAATCGATACCAAAGTTTCTGGAATGAAAGTATGCTGGCAGACTACTGCTGGATGTTGTACCATGACAATCTGGACAAGGTTTACAAAAGAAAATCGTACTCGCAACACTTCTAGGTTGGTGTATATTTCCTTTTATGAATAAAGTTGTACTTTTATGATAAATTGTGCTGAAATTAACACGTCATATTTCGATAACTAGATTTGCTAGAGGAAAACAAAAAACAGATTTTGAATCAGTGTACAAAACTGGTCTAGAAAAGTGTGTATACATCTTTGATGAGAGAAAAAAGTTAGATTTTGTCAACCAGTGAATTACACTGCCCAACAAAAAAAAAATTTTTTTGCTGCTGATTTAATTCTAAGACCTGTTTCTGGATAATATTGATGTGCTGATTTAAAAAATCACCTTAGATTTTGTCCATCACATCAGGTTTTTGTGCAATGCAATATGGCTATTTTGGGTGATCCATGAAGGGTGCTTATCAAAATTGATGATTTTTGAGACCTGTTAACAGCTGTTTTGCTGTTAAAATTTTATCTGTAGAATACGCAAATCTGTGCATTAAATCTAAAGGTCATGTACAACATATTAAAATCTTGGGTATCTTATGAAGCAGTTTGTAAAAGCTTTGAATAAAGAAGGTGATTGCTTTAATTACATATGTGCAGCCTTTCCAGGTCTTAGTGATGAGAAGCTTAAAGCTGGTATATTCGATGGTCCCCAGATAAGAAAACTGATGAAAGATCCGCAGTTCAGTAACTCAATGACCAAAACGGAGGCAAGAGCTTGGAATGCTTTTGTGGCAGTAGTTAAGCACTTCCTAGGAAACAAAAAGTCTGGAAATTATAAAGATCTTGTAAAGGATTTATTTGTAAACTTTCAGCAGTTGGGTTGTAACATGAGCATTAAAGTTCACTATCTCAACAGTCATCTGGATAAATTTCCAGAAAATCTTGGTGATGTTAGTGAAGAGCAAGGTGAAAGGTTCCACCAAGATATCAAAGTGATGGAAGAACGATACCAAGGAAGATGGGATACCCATATGATGGCTGACTACTGCTGGAGCCTGCAAAGAGATTGTCTTGACATCTCTCATTCTAGGAAGTCCTTAAGAGAAAATTTATCAGCACTGAAAAGTAAGAAAACAAGAAAAAGACAATGTTAAGAAAACTGGTCCCATGCTTGCTTTAATATGGATTCATTTTTTGCTTATTTAAACACTTTTAATCACTTTGTATGTCAATATTACCATTGTATATTAAAGTTCACTCCCTGCACAATTGTTTACTTTTCCATGCTGATTCTGAGTATGTAAAAACTTATTTTTTGAAGAGAAAAAAAATTGGGCATAACCCTGCCAAAATATCTGTATTTGATTGCTCGAAAACCTGACGTGATAGGCAAAAACTAAGGTGATTTTTTAAATCAGCACACCAAAGTTACCTAAAAACAGGTGTTAGAATTAAATCAGCAAAATTGGTGTTGGGTAGTGTTATCATTCTGATTATTCTGATCTGACCTAGAGGCTGGAGCATTACCTATAATATTTTAGAAGCAGTAAAATACAGTAACAGGATATCTTTGTCATCTTCTTTGAGCCCTGCCTTCTCTAGAAAACTTAGTTTTAAAATAGAATACGTAATTTCTCTGATATGCTTCAAGAAGAATTGGGGAACCATCAGATAATTTAGTAGGTTTATACAGAATCCTCCAATCTGCTGAAAAAAGAAATCGGAGCATAGTAAAAAAGAAACTACTGCAATTCCTTCCACAGTACCAGCTACCCCAGAGTGAGAAATCCATTGCTGCCACCTAACCAGTACCTTGAGATGGTAATGAGAGAAGCCTTGGAGGGATTTGAGGGCAGAGAATCAATAACCTGAGATATGCAGACAACATCGTGCTGATGGGGGAATCAGTGGAGCAACTACAGGAAATGGTGGACAGATTGGAAAGATCATGTACAAAGTATAAGATGACTATTAACAAAAATAAAACAAAGTCAATGAAGATAGGAAGAAGAGAAGTTATTTAGGTAAGGTTGTCATCAAGAGTGATAGAACAAGTTGACTCATTCAAATACTTGGGAGTACAGTTCACGGAAGACAGAGATACATTCAAGATGGTGAGTGAGAGTTGGACTTGGGTACATTACCTTCAGAAGGTTGACAAAGGTATGGAAAGACCAAAACATCACACGAAAACTTAAACTGCAACTGCTGAAAACAATAGTGATACCTGCCTTATATGGATCAGAATGCTGGGTAATGAAAAAGAGAGAAGAGAAGAAACTATTGGCATTCGAGATGCACTGTCTGAGGAGAATATTGAATATAAGATGGGAGGATAGGGTGACAAACTAAGAGTGAGGGAAATGGCTGGAGTGGAACAGAATATAGTGGTGAGAGTGCACGATGCACAAAGGAGATAGTGCAGGCATGTTGAGAGGATGGGGGTGGAGAGATGGCCAAGATTGACGCTGCATGGACGAGTACACGGAAGCCACCCGAGAGGACAACCTAGACGGACATGGCTGCAGGGGTTTGGCGAGGCTAATGAGGGTTAATGACCAGAGAGCTGGTGGATCTGGCGAGGGATCAAGATGAGTGGAGGCAATACTGACATATCAGATGGGACCCTACCTGAAACCTCAGAAGGGACATAAGTCAAGTAAGTCAAGATTTACACACACACACACACACATATATATATTATATATATATATATATATACACACACAGGGTGGGCCGTAAGTTTCCATACATAGGAAAATTTAAACGTTTGTTTTTATGTTTCAGATACCCTAAGAATATGCGTTTGACGAAAGAGCAATGAATTGAAATCATACTGATGGCTGGGTCGGGAAGCAGTCGCATGGTTGCAATGAACTTTAACAGACAACATGGAACGAACATCACACACAACACTGTGGCAAAACTTATTAACAAGTTTCAGAAAACTGGAAATGTTGCAGATCAACCGCGAAGTGGTCCAAGACGTACAGCCACCGATGAAGACACAACAGCTACGATACTTACAGCGCTTACACGGAGTCCCAGAAAAAGTACACGACGGTTGTCTGCAGAAAGTGGTGTCAGCAGATCGAGTATCAGGCGCATTTTGAAAGCAAACAAATGGCATCCATACAAATTGCATATGGCACAGCATTTGAGTGAAGACGACACGGATGGAATTCTGTGAATGGGCATTAACCAAAGTGAACGAGGATGCAAACTTTTCAACTAAGATCTTGTTTACTGATGAAGCAAATTTTTACGTCAATGGAGAGGTTAATCGGCAAAACATACGTTATTGGAGTAATGCTAACCCTAACTGGCTGAGTCCGATGAAGATGCAAAGTGCCGGTAAAGTGATGGTGTGGGCCGGGATATGGGGTGACAGAATTATTGGACCAATTTTTTTTGTCAGTGGAAATCTTAATGCCGAAAGGTATCTTAACATGTTGCAAGAAGAGATTTTCCCATCCCTGCTAAATGAGGAAGGTAACTTCCCAGTTTACTTCCAGCAAGATGGAGCTCCACCTCATTATGGTCTTCACGTGCGTCGGTATTTGGATCAGCAGTTTCCAGATGCTTGGATTGGTCGGCGTGGTCCTGTGGAGTGGCCTCCCAGATCCCCAGATCTCACCCACCTTGATTTCTATCTTTGGGGGCACTTGAAGGCCATGGTGTATCAGGAAAAGATACGAGACATAAATCATCTAAAGGAACGTATCACCAACGCCATTACAAGCATAATGTCAACTGTGCTAATGCGTGTTCATCAACAGTGGGGAACATGTATTGAAATGTGTTTTCAAAACAATGGCAACCATGTAGAGCATATTATATAAATAAAAATGGTTGTCCATAAAAAATGTTTATTTTTCCTATGTATGGAAACTTACAGCCCACCCTGTGTGTATATATATATATATATATATATATATATATATATATAAGTAGGCCTAACATGTGAATAATATTTATGATGAAATAACCATGAAGGAAAAAGGAAACACAGAATGGTGCTCAAGCACTTTTGTCTAAAGACATCCTCAGGATGTCATTAGACTAAAGCAGTGGTGCACAAACTTTTTTGATGTGAGGGCCAAACCAACCTCTGTTTTATATGTAGGGGCCAGATATATAGATTAGGGTTATGACTTTTTAATTTTTTGTCATAAATATTGTTTCCTGTATCATCAATCGATGAACTTTTGCTTGAAAACAATAAAAAAGGGCCTACTTCTTCAGAATTAAAAAAAAGTCACCCCGAAAGCAAATATAGTATATTAGTATATTCGAGACAGCTGCATTGCACCATTCTAGATTGGTTACCTAGTATTTTCTTGAATATTCTGGAATATACCGAAAAGCACTAAATACTCTGGAAAATCACTGGAACAGAGACCCATCTGCAATAGCTATACCAAGGAGCAACCAATTTGTGGACCGTGCCATTAAGGTGATGCAAGAACTTTACGTAAACTGTAAAAATAAAGACAACCTTAATCACAGGTTTATTTTAAGCAATAAGTAAAACAATTAAAACAATAATAGAGTAAATGTATAATATTGTATTTGTATAATTAATATGTATTGTATAGGTATAATGTTGTATAATATATACCTTTATACCTTTGGTTAGCTTCTGCCCGAATTGTTCATTCTGACGAAGGTCAAGCTTTTCTCTCCACCTTAGACCTACAGTTTAACGTGGAATCCGAACCACGCCCCATCAGCAGCCCAGCGTCTTAACCACTAGGCCACCTAGGGTACCCATTTATCTACCAACCACTTTCTTTATTGTGTGGAAGGATGAACAGCTGGGTTTTGCTGCGTGCCGGCTGCCATCGGGTCTCGAACCCGGGGTCGATGGATTCGTAGTCAACGACGCTAACCACTACACCACCGAGGCGCATCACTACACCACCGAGACCCATAATATATGTTTATGTATAATAACTGTGAAATAAACACGCAACTTTCTATTTATTATTTTATTAATTTTTTATTTTTTATTTTGGGGTGAAGTTTTTTCAAAATATATCGAAAAAACTGTTATTTTCATTATCAGGGGGCAAAAGTTCATCGATTTATGATACAGGAACATGAGGTTATAAAAATGTCATAACCCTAATATAGATATCCTATTTTTTATAAATATGCATTTTTATAACCAGGGGTAATATTTCAGATTTTTCTTTGGGTAGCTACCCTTTTTACGTGAAAAATGTGAATTGAAAAGACCTGTGGGGGCCACATTTGGCCCGCGGGCCAGGGTTTGTGCATCACTGGACTAAAGCCTTGAGCACCATTCTGTTTCCTTTGTGGTTATTTTCATCACATATAACCTTGTTAACTTCATTGCTGTTCCATGGGTTTCTCTCTCTTCACACAAAGGTCAAGCTGGTGGCCCCACCTCTAGGTCTGGTTTTGTGGAGGAGCGAGTTGCTTTCTTGTGCTCTCCACCCAGCTCATCTGGTACCATCCTCAGCCAGGCATCTAGTCTTCTCTTGACAACTTCAACTTTGACCCCTGTAACATTTCTGGTGTCTTTTGGAAGCTGGTTAAAAAGTCTTGGCTCCCTGACAACCAAACTATTTTTCTTCAGTGTTGAGGAGGTAGGTCCCTTATCGGGCCTTTAATTTAGGAATACTACACATTTTGCCTTCCCTGTTTTCCATTGTTGTTTGAATGGTAATTGGGTTTAGTTTGAGGTTTGGTACCAGTTTTTTTATAATTTTCCATATGTAGATTATGGTGTACCTATCTCCTCTTCTTTCCAGGGAGTACAAATTTAGTTTACGTAGTCTTTCCCAGTAGTTGAGCTCTTTGCAGCCATCAATCTTTGCTGTGAAATGTGTCTGCTTTTCTTCTAGTTTATTAATTTCTTCCTTTTTATATGGGGACGTCAAAACTGAGCAGTATTCAAGTTTTGGTATAATCAGTGTTTTTAGCTGGGGAATCATTACTGTCCTGTCCCTTCTTCTGAATGTTCTTAGTACCTGTCCTGCGATTCTTTTTGCTTTATTTATCACTATCTGATTTTATGTTTCAAATTTTGCATCATTGGTCATTATTACCCCCAGATCAATCACTTTCATGCTTCTCTGAATTTCCTGTCTATCTAGAGCATAATACGCAGTCTGTTTAAATTCCTCTTTTCTACCATATCTCAAGAGCTGGAATTTCTCAGTGTTAAATGTCATGGCTTCTGACCATTTGTATATTTTGCTCATGTCCCTCTGCAAGGCCTCCACTTTATTTACATCGCTGATTTTTCTGCTGATCTTTGTCATCTGCAAAGGATGCTACTATACTGTTGTTGTTTACTCTGCTGTGGAGTGGGGTCAGTACTGTACCTTGTAGTACTGAGCTGTGTACTTCTGATTCTGAATTTTGACAACCTGTAGACATTCTCTGAGGAAGTTGTAGATCCATTTTCCCACTTCGCCTGTTATTTCCATATGGGTCATTCCATGTCAGTTCAACGGCGAAAAAAATGTGACCATCACCAATGTTTTTAAAAATTGGCACACTTATAGATCTCTGTTGGAAAAACAGAATGACACTGGTTTCAACACTAGGTCATATGGTTCCGGAGATATGGCCCTTGGAATTTTGTAAAAAAAAGGTCAATTTCCAAGGTCATACCATATTTCAACATGAAATATCTCGGCTCCTATTGCACTTACAGAGACCATTTAAGCACTATTTTAAAGCTTTTAAGCAGATCTACAACGTTGTTTCTATTCATATTTTACCTCTGTGGTAAAAAAAAAAAGTTGATCTTATTTTTGACCTTTGACCTTGTGTAAGTCATTTGATGTCACAACAGATTTTTTTTCTCCTTTCACCCAATTTTGGGTACACATGCCTACCTTAACCTAAAACAAGATTTTTAGTGTTGATTAAGTTAGTATAGATGCTACAGCCATTTCAGTGGACCATACCCACCTCCATTTTGACCAAGTACCTTTTTCCACCAAACTTTGGAACTGTTTGAGCTAGTGTTGAGAAAAATACCATTAGATTTTTCTTACTGATATATATAATGTCTGCTAATTTAAAAAAAAAATTGGTAATTATCTAACCTAACCTAACCTAACCTAACCTAACCTAACCTAACCCAGTTATTTGGTCAAATAAGTATCCGGTCCTATTATAAATTTTTTTTATTTTTTTATATATTTCAGAGAATTATATAATATAGGTAATTTAAATTACATAATTAATTAATTTATATGGACATTCAAAAGTGTGAAGAACTTCGAAACTGCTATCCTGTTTAAAGGTAAAGCTATGTACGTATATAAGTACCTTATACTAGGCTATAGGTACTACCCTATAGAATAAGTTCAGTTTTAAGAGTTAGATGAGTTTTAATAGAATTACTTAACTGTGTATTTATTCATTGTGTACAACAGTATGTACCCATGTGAAAATAAGCTTATTTAAACCTTGGAGCAATGATTTTTTTGGCATCTGTATTTATTCCAATCTGTAAATCAAACTGCACATTTTTTCTTGTTATAGACCTCTGAAACAAGATCAGGTGGTCTCAAATTTTATTTGTGCCATCTAAGCAAATATAGCTTTTAACAGGGTTGGATACAATATATAATTATAATTGTATTTTTAATTAATTAATCCTAATTTCCATTAATTGTAATCGACTCAAAATAAAATAAAACAAAGTAATTGTAATTGATTTCTGAGCTATAACTGATGTAACTGATCAATTAATGTCAATTGTTAAAAATTATACCCCTAGATCTGGCAGTCATACATCATCCAATGAAAATAAACCTTTGATAGTTTATTTAGTTATACTTTGATATAGATATATATTTTTATAGATATAAAACGCAACGAGGGAACAGAAAAAACAAACATCAAAGAAGAGTGGTAATTTTTTTAGACGCAGCCAACACATTTCAGCTGCTAAATACTCTCCAGCAATTACAAAACCAGCTGACAAATATAAATATAGAAATCTGAGAGCCAGACAGAAGGTACGAACAAAGGCACTTCATGCGTTATCTGGACAACAGGTACCGACAAAGATAAAAAGAGGCAAATTCTCGGAGGACCTCAAGGCAACGAAACTGGCACCCCCATTGGAAAACAAATCGGAACTACCTGTATGCAAAAAAGAAAGAAAAAATAAAAATAATCCAAGCCAACATACAGGGCCTTAAATCAAACCATTCCACGAACAAAGTTGTATACCTGAAAGGACTCATGCAAGAAGCTGAAGCAGACTTTGCATGCCTCACGGAAACTCATCTAAAGGACTGCCAGGCGAACTGTGAAAATTGTGAGTCCTGTAATGACAAAAAAGAAATACAAATTGACAACTATAACATCCTCCGAGCCGACAGAACAGTGAGATGTAAAGGAGGATGTGCTATTTATACACGTGAAAGGCACATAGCAGAAATGGCTATAAGTACCTCAAACAACTACGTAAAATGTGTAGCAGCAAAAATTTAAAAATTAAATAGGGTACTAATTGTATTGTACAGACCCCCAAACATGCCAACCTCAAAATTTTCAGATTCCATTACAGAGGTAAGAAACTTAGTAAAAGATCTACACTCTCCAACCCCAAATATTTTTCTCTGTGGTGATTTTAATTTCCCATTCATGAAATATAAAAGGATAGGAAAAAATATATGTATACACCAGGGCAAGGGGGGCACACAAGAAGACCAGGAGCAGGTAAAAATGCTACTAGCTTTAGCTGATGAATTTATGCTAATGCAAGAAATAACAGAAAACACAAGAAAAAAACAATTGCTTAGATTTGGTATTCACAAACAACAGTAATCTAATTGATAATGTAGAAATGTCCCCAACTATGATATCAGACCACAACATCATTGAAATAACAACTAATATAAAGGCAACAGGAAAGGAAAGAACACGCACAACAGAAAGAAGCAAATTCAAAATTTTTAATTTTCACTCCAAAGCTATAAACTGGGAAGATGTGACATCCAGCATGGAAGTAACAGATTGGAAAACCATTTTCGAGGCCAAGACAATGGAAGAGATGCTAATGACATTAGAGGAGAAGACGTAAGAAATTGTGGAAAAACATGTCCCAAAGATACAACAAAGAGGAAAGAGAAGCAGGTTCAAAAGACAAAAGAGGGCATTGTTCCAAAAGAGAAAAAGAGTGACTGCAAAATTAAGTAATTGTAAAGATAACAACATCAGAAAAATATTAAATGATAAACTACAAAGTATCGATGTCATCATACAGGAACTAATCGAGAAGCATACAGAAAAAGAAGACGATGATGCTATAGAAGCAATAAAGGCTAACTCAAAGTACTACTTCTATAATTTTGCAAAAAGAAAGTTGAAAAACCATGCGACTATCGGACCTTTGAAAAATGAGAACAGTGATTTATCTGATAATCTAACAGAAGTATCTGAAATATTAAAAGCTCAGTATGAATCACCTTTCAGTATCCCAAAAACTGACAAATTGATATGCAATAGAAACGCGTTCTTTGAAGAAGAACTACAAGGGGAAAGTATAACGGATTTAGATGACTTCATGATGGATGATATTACACAAGCCATAGGGAAACTAAAAACACACTCAGCGGCAGGACTGGATAAATGGAATGCCACACTGATCAAAAACCGCAAGAATGCAATCGCTGAGCCCCTATACTGGATATAGAGACGATCATTAGACACGGGAGAAATACCAGGCATCCTGAAGAGCACGAACATAGTCCCAATATATAAGGGAGGAGATCGATCCGAGGCCAAAAACTATCAGCCAGTGTCGCTTACATCTCATCTCACTAAAATATTTGAAAGAATAGTTAGACAGAAAATCTATGACTTTATGGAAACAAAAAAAATTCAATGATAACCAACACAGGTTTCGGTCAGGCAGATCATGCCTATCACAACTAATGGAACACTACAACAACATTATTGATTCACTTGAAAGTAATGAAAACTATGATGTACTATACACAGACTTTGCTGAAGCGTTCGACAAGTGTGACCACGGAATCATAATACATAAACTGAAATACTGTATATGGAAATAACAGGAAAAGTAGGGAAATGGATATATAATTTCCTTAGTGAGCGGAGGCAGGTCGTTACAGTACAAGGAGTATCTTCATCAGAATCAGAGGTCCTCAGCTCAGTACCACAAGGAACAGTATTAGCTCCACTACTCTTCATAATCATACTAACTGACATATATGAGGACATTACCAGAGACAGCACAGTAACATCCTTTGCAGATGACACAAAGATCAGTAGAAAAATAAGAAACCCAGAAGACATAGGATTTCTACAAACTGACATAAACAAAATCTACAAGTGGATGGAAGACAACAATATGAAGTTTAACACTGAGAAATTTCAGCTATTACGGTACGAAAAAAAGAGAAGACCTAAAATCCATGGAATATTATACCCCAAAGGGACAGGAAATTCAGAGAAATTCCAGAGCAAAAGATTTAGCGGTTGTAATGACAGATGATGCGAAATTTTAAACACAAAATAAGATAGCAATAAACAGAGCAAAGAGAATAACGGGTCAGATATTGAAAACCTTCAAACGGAGGGATAGGAATGTAATGATTCCTCTACTGAAAACCCTGATAATACCCAAATTGGAATACTGCTCGATCCTAACATCCCCATATAAAAAAGATGACATTAGACAGCTGGAGGGGATCCAAAGAAGCTTCACAGCCAAGATCAATGGGTGCAAAGAACTAAATTACTGGGAAAGGTTATGAGAACTAGACCTACATTCACTTAAAGGAGAAGACACACACACACCATTATTTCCACTTGGAAAATAATGGAGAAACTAGTCCCTAATCTTACTCTGAATCCCATAACTCCCCAAACAACAGCGGAAAGTAGAAGCGGTAGACTGTGTCATATTCCCAAATTGAAGGCGAGACAGGGAACATCCTTAACCCTGAAAGAAAATAGTTTTGTAGTGAGAGGACCAAAACTGTTTAATCAGTTGCCCAAAGACCTAAGAAACATGAAGGGAGTTGCAGTGGAAATCTTCAAAACAAGACTAGATGCCTGGCTCAGAACAATTGCCAATGAGCCGGGCGTACCTGGCTATGTGAGGTGGAGAGCGCAAGAATCCAACTCTCTACTTCACCAGGCCAACTCGAGAGGAGGGGTGACAAGCTTGACCTTCGCGAAATGAGAAATAATCGCGCCGAACCTTTGTAAGGTTGTAAGGTAAGGTATATTTAGATATATAGAATAGCTAGTTATATTTGTGTAATTGTAATTGATTCAGACAAAATTAATTGTAATTGCAATTGATCTTGAAATTGTGAAGTACAATACTAGCTGTAATTAATTTGAAGAAAAATATAAAAAAAATTAATTATTTCCATTTTGTGTAATTGAACCCAACCCTGGCTTTTAAGCTACATATGTTTTTTTTCTTTTTAGATAAACATGGATTTCAGCAGTTTGAATATGGGCAGGTTCTGTTTTGACCCATTTAAAAAACACAAATAAAAGTGAAAAAAGGCGTTTGTGCATTGACTAAAAATTTGATTGATCAAAATCCTGAATTGAAACTAACAAATAATCATAAAGCATGTGCAACCTGTCGAAATATACTAGCAAATCGTCCATCCCCAATGCCTAAATGTGAACCAACCACTTGAAAAATCACCATCCACCTCATCAAGTGCCCCATCTGAGCTAGAAACCACTGGAGTTTATTCCTCATAGGCCCAAGCGCGCTAGAAATCATGGTAGGCCCAAGTGGTGGACAAGGGAAATAGGCGAGTTCATAAATGAGCATAATAGAGCGTATAGACTTAAGTGCAATGGCATGGCAGCTAACTTTAATAGATATATCGAGCTTAGACGTCAGGTTAAAAGATCAGTTAGGAATGCTAAGTGTAATTTAGAGACACTTATAGCTGCGGATAGTAAACATAATCCAAAAAAGTTTTTTGAATATGTCAATAACTGTAAGCCGATAAAAGATAACATAGGCCCTCTAGTGGATGTTAATGGTGCTTTGGCTTCTGATGCTCAGGCGATGGTAGGTATTTTCAATAACTTTTTTTGCGACAGTTTTTACCGAAGACGTAAATACTGTCCCTGATATGGACGATATCGTTCCATTTAGTAGCGAAACTATTTTGGATGAAATAACTGTTTACGAGGGTGAGATTGTGCATTATATCGATAGGCTAAAAGTTAGCAAGGCTCCAGGCCCTGACACTTTTCATCCCAGGCATTTGAAAGACGTTATCGTAGGCCCCTTAACAAAGTTTTTTAATCAGTCACTTGAAATGGGGATTATTCCTGAAGACTTGAAATGGGGATTATTCCTGAAGACTTCAAATTAGCTAACATCATGCCCATTTTCAAAAGAGGTGACTGTAGGTAAACTTTTGGAATCCATAGTTAGGGATCGTATCATCAATAACTTAGAACGAAGAGATTTGATTAATAGTAATCAGCATGGGTTTTGACGCCATAGATCTTGTTTAACTAATTTGTTAGAATTTTATAATGAAATAGTGTGCGAATATGATAGGCATAGAGCAGCTGACATTATTTATTTAGATTTTAAAAAGGTGTTCGATACAGTTCCACATAGGAGATTAATTGCAAAGGTCAAAGCGCACAGTATACGCGGCCAGGTAGCTAGCTAGTTAGAAGAATGGCTTCATGCTAGGAGGTAGAGGGTCGTAGTTAATGGTAGTGAATCGGGGTGGTTGGATGTAGGTAGCGGTGTCCCACAGGGTTCAGTGTTAGGCCCATTGCTATTCGTAATTTACATTAATGACAGATGTAGGATTGACTAGTAGTGTGTCAAAATTCGAGGAACAATACTAAAATAAGCAGTAAGGTTGTTAACGAGGACGATAGCAATAGGCTCCAAGATGATGTAAATAGGATTATGGAGTGGACAGATAAGTGGCAGACAATTTAACGTAGACAAATGTAAAGTTTTGCATGTAGGTTCTCTTAACAATAATTACACGTACACGATGGATGATAGAGAGTTAGCGAGCATTGATGAGGAAGTAGATTTAGGCATACGCGTATCTAAGGATTTAAAAGTTAGGAGCCAGTGCCTGGAGTCTTGCACAAAAGTTAATAGCATGTTAGGCTTCATAGCACGTAATTTCAAATTTAAATTGAAGGATATTATATTGCCCCTTTACAAGTCCCTAGTCAGGCCTCATTTAGAATATGCCATTCAGTTTTGGTGCCCGTACTTGCGTGAGGATATTGATAGGTTAGAAAGGGTTCAGCGTCGTGCCACGAAACTAATTCCATCATTGCGCAACAAGCCTTATGAAGATAGGATTAAAGAGTTAGACTTGCATTCACTCAAAACTAAGAGATTAAGGAGGGAGCTTATTGAAGTTTTCAAAATCGTTAATAACATCGATATGTAAATTTTGACAAACTGTTCACTTCCGATAATAGCAATACTCTAATAACGGATTTAAGTTGCATGGCAGATGTTTCATTACTAATATTGCTAAAAACTTCTTTACATTTAAAGTAACTGATAAATGGAATAATCTTCCCACGTCAGTCGTTCATTCTACCAACATTAATATGTTTAAGAACTGTTTGGACAGGCATTTTAAAAATATTAACGTTGTTTAAAATAAAAAACAATTAGTAATAAGAGCTCTGGGGGTGGTGGTCGAGGATGAGTCTGTTGACAATTAATGCCAGCGTGTGATGCCAGCAATAAAAAAATAAAAATAAAATAAAAAATTAGACTAACATGAACATAGATGTAGCTCGTAGAGTAAACTAACCCACTTTTTGTTTAACTTTACCTACTTTTTATTTTTCTTATCCTCTCCTTACTTGCATGTCTGTAGTTTGCATGGTATGACTGAGTTAAGACTGTGTTTGCATGTTTTGTAAGTGTTCTTATTTTACTTCTTTTCATCTTTCACCCCTTTCCTATTCTCTCCGACTATTTTTCTGACTTGTCGGCAGTGGATGATGAGTCTTTTTTTCTTTTTCTGAATGAATGTTAACCCATGAGTGATAGGTGTTGCTACTTACTTAACCCCTTATTTTCTTCTCTTAACCCCCTACTCTTTCCTTTCTCTCAGGCTAACCTTAGAGTGGATCTTAGGGTCTTTGTTAGCCTTAGCTTCTGTAGATCTGTAGATGTAGCTGAAATACAGTATGAGCTTAGTAAATTCAATGCTTCATTGGCCACACTTGGGACCCCAATAAAACCATGTAAACACTCTGACAGTGCTGGTTAAGCAAAGAGAAAGTTGAGGAAAGTAGTAGTAGTTGTGAAAAGAAAGCTTGAACTTGCAACTAAACAACCAATTTCATGCAGTGACTCAGATGATACAGAACTGGAGATTCTTCAACAACTAAAAGAAATTTAATCAAGTGACAAGTCAAAGTGAAAAACTGACAATTCTTACTATCCTACCAAAAAGATGGACACAAGTAAAGATCAGAGAAGAATTTAAGTGCTCTGATTACATGGCTAGGCAAGCAAAGAGTTTGGTGAGGGAGAAGGGAGTGCTTTCAACTCCTAATCCACATTTGGGGAAACACCTGAATAGTGAAACTGCTGCCAAAGTAATTGACTTCTATCATTTGCTAGATGTGAGTAGACAAATGCCAGGGTTAAAAGACTTGTTTTCTTTCCTGCCTACCATCAGCTCCTTTTACAGAAACATAAAGTCGATAATCTTATGCAACCTAAAGGAAGCAGTTGAACTTTTTAAAACAAACGATCCAACAATTAAAATAGGATTTTCAAAATTTGCAGAGCTTCGGCAAAAAGAATGCATGTTGCCAGGTGCCAGTGGAACACATTCTGTCTGTATAAATATCCTTCCCCACCTGATGAACTTCTAGTTGACACCAGTGATGTGCTGATGATTGTAAGTCCAGTTACCACAAATGGCAGGACATACACTTTGACCCAGTCAGAAATGAAGAAGGCCACATCTTTGCTTGAGCATTTATTGTGTAACAGCCAACATGTAATCTTTTTTGCCTCATCAATATGATTTTTTTTTACCAGCCTGGTTTTTTGTTTTTTTCATTGATAATATTAGGTACACATATTTCATATGAAATGTCTAAGTTAATTCAGTGGTACGGTACTTAAATTTGTTATCATCATTGTTTATTAAAACCATTATGTTTATTGTACCATTTATTATCTATTAATTATATTTTGTATTTAGGTTAGTATCTTAGCATTCCTATTTAAATTTGAGTTTTATTAGGCAGGACTAAAGTCTCTTATTATAGGATTTTTTTTTTCTTACTGTTTGCTGTTGAATAATGATCTCAGTTTTTGTCAAAGGTCAAATCTTTGGTAGGATAAATAATTACCTTGAAAGGCATATACAAATACTTTATTATTATTATAAATGTAACAATAATGGCTTCCATAAAATATATTGTAAATACCTAATACCTTACCTTACCTTATGAACCTTGTGTTGTTTCGTGCGTTGGTCTCTCTTCACACGGAGGTCAAGCTGGTGGCCCCGCCTCTCCGGGGCCTTTTTTAAACTGCCTTTTTTAAATATAAAGTTATGTTGATGCCTCTTTTTTCATGGTTTCACCCAGCTAGACAAGAATTGGTTCTTATAATTCAATTAGTAAAAATAAAAGAATAGGTTATTTTAATATACATATTAAAAGGCAAATTGTCTTAAAAATAGCAGACATTATAGATCTCAGTGAGACAAATATAATGGTACTTTTCTCAACACTCTAGCTCAAACAGTTCCAAAGAAATGGTGCTCCAAAGTTTGGTGGAAAAAGGTACTTGGTCAAAATGGAGGTACTAGGTATGGTCCACTGAAATGGCTGTAGTATCGATACTAACTTAAACAACACTAAAAATCTTGTTCTAGGTTAAGGTTGACGTGTGTACCCAAAATTGGGTGAAAGGAGAAAAAAATCATATCTCTAGAACCATATGACCTAGAGTGTTCAAACAAGTGCCATTCTGTTTTACTCACCGAGATCTATAAGTGTGCCAATTTAAAGAAAAAAAAAAAATCAGTGATGGTCATGTTTTTTCGACCCAAAATTCTGTTGAACTGACATGGAATGACCCATATATTTTATTTTATGTGCTATTATACCATGATCACATTTGTTGAAAGCTTTAGCAAAATCTGTGTATATGACAACATACCGTATTTGACGGCTTACAAGATGCTGCGCCGTGAAAGACACCTTAATTTTGGAAAGGTAAATTCAAGAAAAAAAGTTTTTGATGCACTTTATTGTTAATACAATGGATATGTAAAATTCAATAAGAAAACCCAAAAGCCAATAAAGAAAGATAATATGATTATTACTCTTATTATTTGTTATTAATCAACTTCAGATTCATTACTGACATTATCATCATTATCCCCATCATCATAATCATCATCTTCACTTGTATCACTGTCACACTCATACAATAAATGATCTTCAGTGCCATCCATTGCATTACTTATACCACATTTTTTAAAGGACTTGACCACAATTTCAGTCTTAACATCATGCCATGACTTCAGCACCCATTCACACAGTTGTGCTATTGATGGACGTTTCATCCTTCCTTTCGGCTTCTAAGATGCAGGGCGATTTTTTAAGGTATTTATAAGGAAAAAAATGTGTCTTATAAGCCAACAAATATGGTAGTTGTCATTGCCTTCCAGTGCATCTAGGATATTGTTGTAGTTGTGATAGGCATGATCTACCTGATCAGAATCTGTGCTGATTTTTGTTGAATTTTTCCAGTCTCTCCAAGAAATCAGAAATTTTCTCTCCAACTATTCTTTCAAATATTTTGGTGAGGTGGGACATCAATGACACTGGTCTATAGTTCTTTGCTTGAGATCTGTCCCCTCCTTTATATATAGGGACAATGTTTGCTCTTTTCAAGATGCTTGGTATTTCCCCAGTGTCTAGGGATCTTCTCCATATCCAGTATAAAAGTGTAGCTATTTCATTTTTTACAGTTTTTAATCAATAAAGCGTTCCATTTGTTCAGACCTGCAGCTGAATGTGGTTTCATTTGTTTAATAGCTCTCGCTACATCTACTGGGGTAAAATCGAAGTCTGTTATACACTCCTTGCAATTTCTCTTCAAAGAATGCATCTGTGGCAGGTACTGCTTTGTCACTTTTTGGGGTACTGAAAACTCAGTGTTTCAAATATTTCTTTTGGATCATCAGGTAGTTCATTATCTCTTGTCCTTAAGGGCCCAATAGCGGTGCACATTTTTGTTTTCATTTTTGCATTGCTATAGAAGTATTTTGGATTTTCCTTTATTGCTTCTACCACCTTTTCCTCTTCCTTCTCTGTATGGTCTTTAATCAGGGCTTGTATTTCCCGATCAATACCCTCTGGTTTTTCTTGTATTACTTCACTGGCATTATCTCTGCAGTTGGATAACTTCGCCTCCACTCTCTTTCTTTTGTGGAATATTCTTCTCTTTTGCCTCTCTAGCCAGCTCCTCTTTCCTTTTGACTATGATTTTGGAGCATATTTTTCTAAAATTCTCAGCACTTTCTTCCAAGGTTGTTAGCATTTCTTCAGTTGTTTTATTCTCAAACTGTTCTCCACTCTATTTGGGCCATGTGCAATCTGATTGCTTCCCAATTTATAGTCTTGGCATTTAAGTTAAAGGCGCCAAATTTGCTTCTTTCCTCATTATCTGTATTGTCTTTTAATGTTGTCATCATATTTGTTGATATCTTGATTAAGTTGTGGTCTGAGATAATGGATAGGGTTATTTTTATATCAGCAATCAATTTTGTTATTTGTGAATACCAGATCTAGACAGTTATTTTTTCTGGTATTTTCTGTTGTCTCCTGTGTCAGCATAAACTCATTTGTGAGTTATATATATATATATATATATATATATATATATATATATATATATATATACACAGTGTGTTTGAAAACTTTCTGTACAAATTGTAATGGGGGATAGGCAACACCAAGACAAACCTTTTTCGTCTATAAGTGTATGTCCGCTGACATCACCATTCGGCACGAGAGGGCGCCGCTGCAATTGGCTAAAAGGTGAAGTGGGCTAGACTCGCGCTTGCCACAGGCATTCTTAAATCGGACGTAGTACGCGTAACATGGAGTGCTTCACGACTGCTGAGATGGCTGACATGCATATGGTGTATGGGGGCTGCTAATGGAAATGGAAGAGCTGCTGTGAGGTTGTACCAACAGCGCTTCCCAAACAGACATGTGCCAAACCACCAAACGTTTGCGCATTTGCATCGGCGACTGCGAGAAACTGGAACATTCCATGCAAACATGCATGACACTGGTCGGGAGAGAAACATGCGCACTCCTGACATGGAAGAAGAAATGCTACAGCGATTTGAGGACAATCCAAGCGCAGGCACGCGAGGTGTTGCACGTATCCTCGGTGTGAACCACGACCTGGTCTGGAGTGTGTTGCACGAGCAGCAGTTACATCCGTTTCATCGTCAGAGAGTCCAGGCATTACAACCTCACAGCAGCTCTTCCATTTCCATTGGCAGCCCCATACACCATATGCATGTCAGCCATCTCAGCAGTCGTGAAGCACTCCATGTTACGCGTACTACGTCCGATTTAAGAATGCCCGCGGCAAGCGCGAGTCTAGCCCACTTCACCTTTTAGCCAATTGCAGCGGCGCCCTCTCGCGCCGAATGGTGACGTCAGCGGACATACACTTATAGACAAAAAGGGTTTGTCTTGGTGTTGCCTATCCACCATTACAATTTGTACAGAAAGTTTTCAAACACCCTGTATATATATACAGAACAACATTTATTGGTAAGGATTCAAGCATTTGTCCACATATTGTTTGTGTTTAAGTACCAATAAGTGGCTCTTTAAATTACTAAAATTGCACAGTAATGACTGTCACAAAAATAACGTAATGACAGCTACAATGATGATTTTTTTTTAAATGCAGATGGGTTAGCCATATAAATGGCACATTGCTACATACCCTCATCCCAAAGCTATGTATGGTATAAAACTCTCTGGCATTGGTCAAACCAACTCTCAGATTTTTGGACAAATGTCACATGCAGTGAGAGTTGAGGTTGCATGCATGTAACAACCATTATGCTGTATTTGTTTCAGTTTAAAATAAAAAATACATATTAAAACTTCAAAACAAATATACTAGGGATGTGCCAATAGTATCGGTATCGGTAGTATCAGCCTTTTTTTTTTTGAGTATAGGTATCAGTAAGGTGAAAATACGGCCGATACTCCGATACTTTTTGACTTTATTTATTATGTGATTCAAGACAAAGTTATGTTTAATGACAGTAATTGATTAACACAGATGATATTATTATTATAGTGCTCCTACATTAACAGTACTCCTACCCTAACACCAGCTTTCCAAATCCATACCATAATCCTGCAAATATCGCGCTTATTTCACCTTCAACTGAAAAAGAGAAGTTCTATATAGCATGCAAATTTGGACTTTATACCATAATAAATAAGGTTCATTTTAGCCTCCCAAACTTGGTCTCAAGTGCTTCTGTAACTCGCATGAAGCAAAGTTCCAATGGTCATTTCATAGACTTATTGAAATTTTGGCCAATTTACGTTTTAAACCAGCATAATACAGTATTATTACACAGGTAAACCTCGTTTTATGCTGCTTTAATTTACGTTGCTTCACTTTTACGCCACTTAAAGTAAAAGCTTAAATGTAAAATTAAAAATGGTAAAAATCCGTAAACTACGCGAAATATTGCATAAGAAAACATTCATTTTTATCAAAAATTTGAGATTGCTTCAGAAAAAATTGGTAAAAAGTTGATGAATATTGTCTATTTCTTCATGCTTTATTTTGTAATTTATCTTAATTTAGTCATATCATTGCTGATTGTTTTTTGTTTCAGATATTTTAGGCATTGGTATTTATTTTAAATTTTAAATTAGAAACATGACCACCAAACGCATGTTAAGTCCTACTGAAAAAAAACCTAAAAAAGTTTGAAAATCTCTAACAATAGAACAAAAAATGCAAGTCATACAGTGAATAGAGAAGGGTGAAACTCGGCCCAATGTGTGCCGTGCTTTAAATTTAGCACCATCCACTGTCACATCCATAATGAAAAATGCTCAAAATACGAAACAGTCATTCCAGTCATCAATTAATGTTGGGGCTGGAGCCTCCCATAGCACCTATTCTCGCAATAAAGTTCTTGAAAAGATGGAAAAGATGGAAAAGATGGAAAAGTTGTTGATCCTGTGGATTGATGATATGAACCAGCATCACATCCCCATTACCGAAGCAGTCATAAGGGATAAAGCAAAATCTTTATTTGATGAGTCAAGTGCTGAAGATGGGGCCACTAACTCTTTTACTGCTAGCAGAGGGTGGTTTTTTAGATTCAAGAACCGAACCAAAATTCACAGTGAAAATTCCTGGTGAAGCTGCTAGTGCTGATGTTGCTTCTGCAAATGAATTTCCAAATCATTTCAAAAAACTCGTTGATGAAGAGGGTTACATTCCAGACTTCATCTTCAATGTTGATGAAATGGGGCTTTACTGGAAAAAATTGCCACAATGCACTTACAATGCTCGTGAAGAACATTCTGCACCCGGTTTTAAAGTTGCAAAAGATCGTTTGACTTTGCTTTTAGGCGGAAATGCTTCAGGAACTCTTAAGTTGAAGCTGATGTTCGTGTATCATTCAGAGACACCTCGTGTCATGAAGGGAATGGTGAAGACTCAACTTCTAGTCATTTGGCGCTCAAATAAAAAGGCCTGGGTAACACAGATTATTTTTAGTGACTGGTACACATCCTACTTTTGACCCAAAGTGAAACAGTTCTGCAAAGAAAAGAACTTTCCACCCAAGGTGTTGCTACTCCTTGACAATACCCAAGGACATGCTCCAAATTTACATGACCTTGACAGTGACAACCTTGATGTTAAAATTCTCTATCTGCCACCAAACACAACCTCCATTCTACAGCCGATGGATCAAGGGGTAATTGCTACTTTCAAAGCATATTATCTATGCACAACCTTTAAGATAATTGCTGATGCAATGCAAGTTTCTGATGATGTAACTGTGTGGGACTACTGGAAGTCATATGACATTTTAAAAGGTATTTCCAACATAGCCGCAGCTTGGAATGAAGTTTTGAAATCATGTCTAAATGGTGTCTGGCATAAGCTGTGGCCTGATTGCATTCCTGATTTTGGTGGATTTGACAGTGTTGAAACTGTGACAAAAGACGTCACTAAGATAGCGAATGAAGTAGGTCTAGATGATGTGGAAGATGATGATGATGATGAACTGCTTAAGAGTCACAGTGATGAACTTTCGAGAGAAGATCTGGAAGAACTGGCTCAGCAGTTGACCCTGAGAAGAATTGGAAGAGAGTGAAGAGGAGGTCAGTGCAATGCTAATCAGGACATTGTCAGCAAAAGCAATTCAAGAGGCACTGGCACTCATTGAAAAAGGTTGAGATTTTTTGCAACAATGACCCAAATTGGGAATGTAGCTCAACAGTAAAAAGAGGTGTTACAACAATGTTACAGCCATATTTCAACTTGTTGGAAGAAAAGAAAAAGATGACCCGACAAAGCTCAATTCTGCAGTTCCTCAGCAAAAAAAAAGAGGATCTCCCTCCGCAATCTTCCTCTTAATAAATCATCTCCATCTCGCCACTGTCAAACAAGCTCAAATAATTTTGTTTTTAATTGCTTTAATTACCAAAGTTAGTAGTAATTTATCTTTAATTCAATTATTTTATTAATATTAAGCATTCTTTTACTAGTTTTAAGCATATAACCCATTAATAATTTTCATTTTATGGAAAACATGGGGTCACTTTTGGAGAACCCTGGAACCTATCCTATTTATTTAGGTAGAAGCCCATTATTTTTTTAGCTTCAATTTATGCCACTTCACTTTATGACGGCAATCTGCTAGAACCTAACCCCGGCATAAATCGAGGCATACCTGTACATAAAACAGCTTCGTACGAGATAAATATGGTAAATAATGATATAGTCAGCTGAAAATGATGGTGCGCCACGAATTCCCAACAATTATAAATTAGCGAATTAAAACAAGAAGTGTTTCACCGATGGTGCCTGTGTCACCTATCAGGCTATCTCAAATCTAAAAATTGCAATGTTTACATGTGTAGTATTTATAATTTCCTATAATAATATGGGCATATTAAAATATTGGTTTTATAACTTTTATTACTTTGTGTGCTTACGTATTCTTTCATAGAGCTATGATACAATACACTACACTGCTAAATTGACCAATGCCCACTAGTGGGGTTCGGGGGAGGGGGAGGAGTGTTAGGCGATGGGAAAGTGGAGCTGTCTCATGCTGTGCGTTAGTTTGACTGCACCAGCCACAGAGTGCAGTTGTGTTATTTGTCGCTGTCACATATCATCTTATGTGCAATGACAAATGTGCTGAGTGCTGACACTGCTGAGGCTGATAAATCTTGCATTCTGCTTCATTATCATGGCTTCTACTAGTCAAAGAAGTACATCCTCTCTCGTCTGGAAGTATTTCAACATAGATGAAAACGACGAGTCTAAAGTAGTAAGAATGCAAGAAATTATTGTCACATGGAGGAAAAGAGGGGAAATCTTTTAATACAACAAATCTTAAAAAACGCCTGCAAAGCAAGCACAAGGAGAAGAATGAAGAATTAAATAAAGAAGCAGCTCAAGTTAAAGAAGAAGAGAGGCTACGGAACAAGAGGAAACTGGAGGGATATTTCAACAAACTTGCAAAAAAGAATACTGGCACATCAACATCAAGTTCTACAAATGAAATTCAAATAACTCTGGATGAAATTTGTGTTCGAAAGCAAATATGGGACATCAACAATCCCCAGTCGCAAACCATTCACAAAGCCATTGGAGAAATGATTGCTGCTGACTGCCAACCATATTCTATTGTTGAAGATGTTGGATTTGAAAGACTAATGAAGAAGCTAAAACCTAATTATGAGTTGCCGGGAAGAAAGTATTTCTCTACAAAAATTGTTCCCGATATTCACATAAAAGTACTGGATAAGGTCAAGACTGCATTGGAAGAAGCAGAGAACATCAGTTTTACTACTGACATTTGGACAAACAGCTCAGATATGGCTTTTATTAGCCTAACAGCACATTGTATCAACATCAATTTTGAGCGAAAAACTGTTGTACTTAGAGTTGCATCTTTTCCAGGATTCCATACTGCTTCAAACATTGCTGAGGTTATCAAAATTGTTGTTCAGGAATTTAAAATACCATCCTACAAGATTCACATTTTTGTACGGGATAATGGAGCTAATATTGTCCGAGGTATTCAAGACACAGGCTATGCTAGCCTCTCGTGGTTCATGACAGTATTTTCGAACAACGAATAGTTAAGGATATGATCACAAGTTGCAAGCAAATAGTTGGACATTTCAGCCATTCACCATTTGCATACAACAAACTAGCTGTGTTACAGAAACAGCATGACTTGCCTGAACACAAACTGATACAGGATGTTCCAACTCGGTGGAACAGCACCTACTTCATGATTGAACGTATGTTTGAGCAAAAAACTGCAATTGCCAACTACTGCCTTGATACTCCCAACCTCCCGTATTTGATGCCAACAAGTGGACTTTGATTGGGAAGTTTACTGCGCTGCTGAAAATATTTCACAAAATTACTGTTTGGTTGAGTGAAACGTCTGCTATCTCAGAAATAATACTTCAAATAAAGTTTCTACAAGTCTTCATAGCAAAAGCATCAACCGACATCAGATTCTTTGGACTTGGAAGTACTCTTTCAGCTATTAACGCATCAATGAAGAATCGCTTTGAACGCTATCTGGATGATTACAATCCAATACACTAGCCACATACCTAGACCCCCAGATATAAGACCTTGTTCCAAAATAAATCTAGTGAAGATTCCAAAATGCAAGAAAGCAACCGAGAGAGAGCAATGATAGATAGCGTCAAGAAAAGGAGTGAAGAGGAAGAAACTGGACATACAAGTACTACGAGTGAAGAAGATAGGCAAGAGACTGCGAGTGCTTCTGACATTATAGGTGATGAGTTCAGTGAATTTGATTTTGACAAGTGCATGGACCAATTGGTTCTAGAGAGGACGGTGATGATAGTGAGGGAAGTGGAACAAAAAAAAATCAACTCCAGGAAGTTCATCTAAGAATAAGAAGCATTGCACATCATCATTTCTGATTAAAGATGAAATAACCAAGTATCAAATGTTGGAATTACAATCACGGGATGGAGACCCTTTAAAGTGGTGGAAACAGAATGCGGTTACGCTTCCAACATTAAGCCATCTTGCAAATAAGTACCTGTCTTCTCCCCCTTCATCAATTGAAAGTGAGATGTTGTTTAGCACTGGGGGCAATATTTACACTCCACACAGGAATCTTCTAAGTGCAGAAAGAGGCGAAATGTTAATGTTCCTTCACTACAACTTACGAATTTTCGATTTTGAATATTAACAATATATTTAATGTTTAATTATCTATATGTTTCTAGTTTCTATTAATCTTAATAATAATTATTTACTGGAAAATTGGAAATTTTATTTTTTATTTTTTTGTACCTTACAATGGAATTTTTCATTTTGCAATTTGTTCAAAATTTGAGTTTTTTTGTGATTAAAGGAAGAAAACATTATCTTTTGTGTTTTATTTATTATTCACACAATGCAGATTAACAAGTCAACTTAGTCAAGAAATATTGTTATTTCCAAGGGTATGTTTGGTAGTTGAGGTCATGGAAACTGTCCTCAGCTCAGCATTGTACAGGAAGTTATGCTCCTGGGGTCCTGACTCCTGAGCTAAACAAACAGGTGGATACTGGATAAAAGTTCATAAAACTATATTCTTTTCAATTTCGACAGTATGACTGTTTGAATTTTTTTTGAACTGTTAATTTCATCCAATAACAGTTGTCTCCAACTTCCCCTATTTCTATTATTAAAATAAAAGTAACTTTATATTTTTTTTTATAATTTAACAGATTAAGCATTAATCAAAAAGTATCGTCCATTTGTTAGTATCGGAGTATCGGTATTGGTTGAAAAATGGGTATCAGTATCAACCAACATCTTGGTATCGGCACATCTCTAAAATATACCCCTGTATAGCCCTAGACCTGTCTACTGCAACTATATGTGATGCATCAGTATCTTGAGATCAATACACAGTATGAGCTATTGGTTAAAATTCAATCATAACTTGACCTCCAAACATAATGACCATTATGATGGAATGACCCTTTACCAGAATTTTTGGTATTTAGTCATCAATTTTTCAGAAATTTACTCTACAATAATTCTATTAATATAAACAACATTTACTATGCAATTTAAGTTAGCAATGTTAGAAATTTGTCTAGATAGATGTGCCAACCAAATTTTTAATTAAACTTTGAATTTTAACCGTTTTAATCGAATAAATATTTACATTTGACTATGACACTAAATTTTAACTCTGACCTTGATTACATTTTAAAATTGACTTTTACCTTCAACTTTGAATTTTTAATTCTAACTGATTTTGAGTAACTAATTTTAATTTTTACCTTCATTAAATGTTTTTTGTAACTGGAAATTTCTTTAATATCAAATCAAAAGGCACTGTTAAAACCAAATCAAAAGAAGAAACTCTGAAGTACAAAACAAAGTACACTCAAACCTTGTTAATTTGAACTCCTCTAACTCGACAATTACATAATTTGAACAATTTTTGCAAGGATGAATTATGGAAAAAAAAATGAACAGGTTTTGGGTCAAATGTCGATGTTTTTGTTCAAATTAATTTGTAGTGCAATCAGTCAGCAAGTAGGAACACAGTTTTTCTTTGTGTAGGCCTTTCTAAGGTGCCAATTCCAACATTTTTAGCATATATTTACTTGCTAAAATACATATTTAGCATATATTTTGTTAATTTTAACTGCTTCAATTCTACTGATTTATCATTATAGTCTAGTCCAGTGGTACTCATTGCGCGGCTTGTGAGCCAAATGTGACTCATGATGGCCTAAGTGGCAGTTCTCAATGGAGAGAGAGAGAGAGAGAGAGAGAGAAGAGAGGAGAGAGAGAGAGAGAGAGAGAGAGAGATACAAGGAGTTACAAGGAAAAGAAGTACCTCAAAAGGCCTTGCGGCCCATACCGAGGAGGTACCAATGGCAACGGGTGCCACGGAAAATTTTCTACACACTCAAAGAGTGTGCAAAATTTGGTCTAACCTTTTCTTGAACTGATCCACAGAGGAACTGTTCACAACTTCCGAAGGTAACCTGTTCCATGTGTCACAGATCTTATACGTAAAGTAATTCCCACACACACTAGTCCTAAACCGTTTCAAATCCAACTTCCAACCATTGTTGCGAGTTGGGTTATCATTTAAACTAAACATACTTCTAAAATCGACATCGTTGAACCCTCGTAAGAGCTTGAAAACCTCGATCAGTTGACCGCGCAGCCTCCAAGTTTCAAGCGAAAACAAGTTCAGGGCACGTAACCGTCGATTGTAGCCCATATGCCTAACAGAAGGGATTAACTTTGTGGCCCTCGCCTGCACTCGCTCCAGCCTCCCAATATCTTTCCTGAGGGTGGGCGACCAGAACTGCACAGCATACTCCAGGTACGGCCGAACAAGGGAATTGTACAGTGAGAGCACAATCTCCTTGTTCCGAAACTGAAATTGCCTCCTGATATAACCCAATAGTTTCTGGGCTTTCTTTTCCACCTCTACACACTGTTTCGTAAACTTAAGGTCGCTGCTAATTAGCACACCCAAGTCCTTTTCTAAATCAGTCACCTCGATATTACTGCCCAACATCGAGTAGTCCGACTTGGGATTGGCGTAGCCAATGTGCATCACTTTGCATTTACCCAAGTTAAACGGCATTTGCCATTTTTCGGACCACTCTCCTATCCTACCTAGGTCCGCACGCAGTTCCTCGATCGCTTCGGGCGTCCCAACATTGGCCCCAAGCTTGGTGTCATCAGCGAATTTGGCGATCCGACTGACGATGCCACCGTCGATATCATTTATGTAAATGGTAAACAACAGTGGCCCAAAAACGGAACCCTGAGGAACCCCACTAGTGACCGAGGCCCAACCCGAACTAGCCCCTTTAATTACCACCCTCTGCCGCCTATTCCTCAGCCAGTTTTCAATCCGCCTACCTATTTCCCCACCGAGAGAGAGAGAGAGATGGAGATGGAGAGAGAGAGAGAGATGGAGAGAGAGAGAGAGAGAGAGTTACAAGGAGTTACAAGGAAAAGAAGTACCTCAAAAGGCCTTGCGGCCCATACCGAGGAGGTACCAATGGCAACGGGTGCCAGGGAAAATTTTGTCTTTCAAACTATGCTAGCAGTAGTAGAAAACTGGATAGAAAAGTAGAAGGCTCTCTCCCCACCCTCCGCTCCCTCCCTGCCAGAGGCAGGTACGGAAAAAGGTTGAAGAAAATACCTTGACCCTGGAAAAGTAGCCAAGGAAATTTTACAGGAAAGTGGAGAATATATAAATAGCTCTATATTTAGCTTGCTCACAGAGACACCGAGCAAGCGAACTCCTGCAGAGTTTTCTGAGGTTTTAATCTTAAACTATGAGTGTGTTCTGTACTTTGTCTAGCCTATTTTTAAACAGATTTACACTTTGACTGGAAACATCCTCTGAGGGAAGTTGGTTCCAGATATCAACTATTTTACAGGAAAAGAAATTTCCGCAGACTGAGGTCCTAAATGTCTTTACACACTCAAATAGTGTGCAAGATTTCGTCTAACCTTTTCTTGAACTGATCCACAGAGGAACTGTTCACAACTTCCGAAGGTAACCTGTTCCATGTGTCACAGATCTTATACGTAACGTAATTCCCACACACACTAGTCCTAAACCGTTTCAAATCCAACTTCCAACCATTGTTGCGAGTTGGGTTATCATTTAAACTAAACATACTTCTAAAATCGACATCGTTGAACCCTCGTAAGAGCTTGAAAACCTCGATCAGTTGACCGCGCAGCCTCCGAGTTTCAAGCGAAAACAAGTTCAGGGCGCGTAACCGTCGATTGTAGCCCATATGCCTAACGGAAGGGATCAACTTTGTGGCCCTCGCCTGCACTCGCTCCAGCCTCGCAATATCTTTCCTGAGGGTGGGCGACCAGAACTGCACAGCATACTCCAGGTACGGCCGAACAAGGGAATTGTACAGTGAGAGCACAATCTCCTTGTTCCGAAACTGAAATTGCCTCCTGATATAACCCAATAGTTTCTGGGCTTTCTTTTCCACCTCTACACACTGTTTCGTAAACTTAAGGTCGCTGCTAATTAGCACACCCAAGTCCTTTTCTAAATCAGTCACCTCGATATTACTGCCCAACATCGAGTAGTCCGACTTGGGATTGGCGTAGCCAATGTGCATCACTTTGCATTTACCCAAGTTAAACGGCATTTGCCATTTTTCGGACCACTCTCCTATCCTACCTAGGTCCGCACGCAGTTCCTCGATCGCTTCGGGCGTCCCAACATTGGCTCCAAGCTTGGTGTCATCAGCGAATTTGGCGATCCGACTGACGATGCCACCGTCGATATCATTTATGTAAATGGTAAACAACAGTGGCCCCAAAACGGAACCCTGAGGAACCCCACTAGTGACCGAGGCCCAACCCGAACTAGCCCCTTTAATTACCACCCTCTGCCGCCTATTCCTTAGCCAGTTTTCAATCCACCTACCTATTTCCCCACCGATACCCAGCGCGCGCACTTTCGCCATTAGCCGGCGGTGAGGTACCTTATCAAAGGCTTTCTGAAAGTCGAGATAAAGTATATCAATCGCCCTACTCTTATCGTACTCACTCAACATGACGTGGAAAAACTCGAGCAAGTTGGTGAGACACGACCTATGCCGTCTAAACCCATGTTGGGAGTCCCCAAGCAGCTTGTAGGAATCCAAATGGTCAACGATTCTATCAGCTATTATCCTTTCTAATAATTTACCTACAACTGAAGTGAGACTAATAGGACGATAGTTCCCTGGACTTTCGTGATCCCCTTTCTTAAAGATAGGGGTCACGTTGGCCTCTCTCCAGTCACCAGGCACCTGGCCCATCTCCAACGATTTGTTGAAGACTGTAGCCAGGTGGGGAGCCACCTGGTCGCGCACTTCTCGCAAAACACTGGGAGAAACTGGTCTGGCCCAGGAGCCTTAAACGCGCTCAGTTTGTCTATTCTATGAGCAACGACTGTCGCGGTACATCTAACACTATCCAGGTCAGCACCTTCGTGCCTCACAGCTGGCTCGGGGATGACGCGGGTATCCTCCCTGGTGAACACTCCCGCAAAGTACTCATTAAGCACCTTAGCGATGTCCGCGTCGGAGGTCCGCAGAACGCCGCTTCCGTCCTTTAAAGGACCTATCATGCTTCTAATAGGCTTTCTACTATTAACATAACTGAAGAGAGAGATGGAGAGAGATGGAGAGAGAGAGAGAGAGAGAGATGGAGAGAGAGAGAGAGAGAGAGAGATGGAGAGAGAGAGAGAGAGAGAGTTACAAGGAGTTACAAGGAAAAGAAGTACCTCAAAAGGCCTTGCGGCCCATACCGAGGAGGTACCAATGGCAACGGGTGCCACGGAAAATTTTCTACACACTCAAAGAGTGTGCAAAATTTGGTCTAACCTTTTCTTGAACTGATCCACAGAGGAACTGTTCACAACTTCCGAAGGTAACCTGTTCCATGTGTCACAGATCTTATACGTAAAGTAATTCCCACACACACTAGTCCTAAACCGTTTCAAATCCAACTTCCAACCATTGTTGCGAGTTGGGTTATCATTTAAACTAAACATACTTCTAAAATCGACATCGTTGAACCCTCGTAAGAGCTTGAAAACCTCGATCAGTTGACCGCGCAGCCTCCGAGTTTCAAGCGAAAACAAGTTCAGGGCGCGTAACCGTCGATTGTAGCCCATATGCCTAACCGAAGGGATTAACTTTGTGGCCCTCGCCTGCACTCGCTCCAGCCTCTCAATATCTTTCCTGAGGGTGGGCGACCAGAACTGCACAGCATACTCCAGGTACGGCCGAACAAGGGAATTGTACAGTGAGAGCACAATCTCCTTGTTCCGAAACTGAAATTGCCTCCTGATATAACCCAATAGTTTCTGGGCTTTCTTTTCCACCTCTACACACTGTTTCGTAAACTTAAGGTCGCTGCTAATTAGCACACCCAAGTCCTTTTCTAAATCAGTCACCTCGATATTACTGCCCAACATCGAGTAGTCCGACTTGGGATTGGCGTAGCCAATGTGCATCACTTTGCATTTACCCAAGTTAAACGGCATTTGCCATTTTTCGGACCACTCTCCTATCCTACCTAGGTCCGCACGCAGTTCCTCGATCGCTTCGGGCGTCCCAACATTGGCCCCAAGCTTGGTGTCATCAGCGAATTTGGCGATCCGACTGACGATGCCACCGTCGATATCATTTATGTAAATGGTAAACAACAGTGGCCCCAAAACGGAACCCTGAGGAACCCCACTAGTGACCGAGGCCCAACCCGAACTAGCCCTAGATGGAGAGAGAGAGAGAGAGAGATGGAGAGAGAGAGAGATGGAGAGAGAGAGAGAGAGAGAGAGAGAGAGATGGAGAGAGAGAGAGAGAGAGAGAGAGAGAGAGAGATGAGAGAGAGAGAGAGATGGAGAGAGAGAGAGAGAGATGGAGAGAGAGAGAGAGAGAGATGGAGTTACAAGGAGGAGTTACAAGGAAAAGAAGTACCTCAAAAGGCCTTGCGGCCCATACCGAGGAGGTACCAATGGCAACGGGTGCCATGGAAAATTTTCTACACACTCAAATAGTGTGCAAGATTTGGTCTAACCTTTTGTTGAACTGATCCACTGAGGAACTGTTCCTGTTATTAAAAGTTTATTTTTCTTTCAACTATCCTAGCAGTAGTAGAAAACTGGATAGAAAAGTAGAAGGCTCTCTCCCCACCCTCCGCTCCCTCCCTGCCAGAGGCAGGTACGGAAAAAGGTTGAAGAAAATACCTTGACCCTGGAAAAGTAGCCAAGGAAATTTTACAGGAAAGTGGAGAATATATAAATAGCTCTATATTTACCTTGCTCACAGAGACACCGTGCAAGCGAACTCCTGCAGAGTTTTCTTATGTTTTAATCTTAAACTATCAACGTGTTAAAATAATTCCCACATATACTAGTCCTAAATCATTTCAAATCCAACTTCTAACCATTGTTGCGAGTTGGGTTATCATTTGAACTAAACATGCTTCTAAAATCGACATCTTTGAACCCGCGTCACATAAGCGTCGATTGTAGCCCATATGCCTAACGAAAGGGATTAACTTTGTGGCATTTTTCGCCAGTTTCCAATCCACCTACCTACTTCCCCACCAATACCCAGCGCGCGCACTTCGGCCATTAGCCGGCGGTGAGGTACCTTATCAAAGGCCTTCTAATCAATCTCCCTACTCTTATCATACTCACTCAACATGACGTAGAAAACTCGAGCATGATGGTGAGACACGACCTATGCCGTCTAAACCCATGTTGGAGTCCCCAAGTAGCTTGTAGGAATCCAAATGGTCAACAATCCTACTCGCTATTATCCCCTCTAAATATTTACCTACAACTGAAGTTAAATGGTGTTATTTATAGAGGTTCCAAGCCTCTCTTCCCACGCATGAGATAGCAGTAGCGTCCTAATCATAACAGTAGAGAAAAAGACAATACTAAAAGTTTTTCTTTGCAGTCAGAGGAGAACATCCCTAACCTAAGCTAAAAGGACAGAGTGGGATGGGAAGGGGTCCTAGTAACCCACGGGACAGGTTTGTACAACAGACTTCACCCGCCCTCCCGAAAGAGAGAGAACCTAAAGGAATGGCAGCCAATTTCTCTAGAATCCCACGACTCGGGACCGGAGGGCTGTCACACCCAAGTATAAAGTTTACAACGGCAGAAGGAACGTGCATAACCTTTATACCCCCTGCGGAGAGAGAGAGAGAGAGAGAGAGAGAGAGAGAGAGAGAGAGAGAGAGAGAGAGAGAGAGAGAGAGAGAGAGAGAGAGAGTTACAAGGAGTTACAAGGAAAAGAAGTACCTCAAAAGGCCTTGCGGCCCATACCGAGGAGGTACCAATGGCAACGGGTGCCAGGGAAAATTTTGTCTTTCAACTATGCTAGCAGTAGTAGAAAACTGGATAGAAAAGTATATAAACAGCTCTATATTTCCTTGCCTCACAGAGACACCGTGCAAGCGAACTCCTGCAGAGTTTTCTTATGTTTTAATCTTAAACTATCAACGTGTTAAAGTAATTCCCACATATACTAGTCCTAAATCGTTTCAAATCCAACTTCTAACCATTGTTGCGAGTTGGGTTATCATTTGAACTAAACATGCTTCTAAAATCGACATCTTTGAACCCGCGTCACGTAAGCGTCGATTGTAGCCCATATGCTAACGAAAGGGATTAACTTTGTGGCATTTTTCGCCAGTTTCCAATCCACCTACCTACTTCCCCACCAATACCCAGCGCGCGCACTTCGGCCATTAGCCGGCGGTGAGGTACCTTATCAAAGGCCTTCTAATCAATCGCCGTACTCTTATCATACTCACTCAACATGACGTAGAAAAACTCGAGCATGATGGTGAGACACGACCTATGCCATCTAAACCCATGTTGGAGTCCCCAAGTAGCTTGTAAGAATCCAAATGGTCAACAATCCTACTCGCTATTATCCCCTCTAAATATTTACCTACAACTGAAGTTAAATGGTGTTATTTATAGAGGTTCCAAGCCTCTCTTCCCACGCATGAGATAGCAGTAGCGTCCTAATCGTAACAGTAGAGAAAAAGACAATACTAAAAGTTTTTCTTTTTTTCTGCAGTCAGAGGAGAACATCCCTAACCTAAGCTAAAAGGACAGAGTGGGATGGGAAGGGGTCCTAGTAACCCACGGGACAGGTTTGTACAACAGACTTCACCCGCCCTCCCAAAAGAGAGAGATGGAGAGAGAGAGAGAGAGAGATGGAGAGAGAGAGAGAGATGGAGAGAGAGAGAGAGAGAGATGGAGAGAGAGAGAGAGAGAGAGAGATGGAGAGAGAGAGAGAGAGAGATGGAGAGAGAGAGAGATGGAGAGAGAGAGAGATGGAGAGAGAGAGAGATGGAGAGAGAGAGAGATGGAGAGAGAGAGAGAGAGAGATGGAGGAGAGAGAGAGTTACAAGGAGTTACAAGGAAAAGAAGTACCTCAAAAGGCCTTGCGGCCATACCGAGGAGGTACCAATGGCAACGGGTGCCAGGGAAAATTTGTCTTTCAACTATCCTAGCAGTAGTAGAAAACTGGATAGAAAAGTAGAAGGCTCTCTCCCCACCCTCCGCTCCCTCCCTGCCAGAGGCAGGTACGGAAAAAGGTTGAAGAAATACCTTGACCCTGGAAAAGTAGCCAAGGAAATTTTACAGGAAAGTGGAGAATATATAAATAGCTCTATATTTAGCTTGCTCACAGAGACCGAGCAAGTGACCTCCTGCAGAGTTTTCTGAGGTTTTAATCTTAAACTATGAGTGTGTTCAGTACTTTGTCTAGCCTATTTTAAACAGATTTACACTTTGACTGGAAACAACCCTGAGGGAAGTTGGTTCCAGATATTAACTATTTTATAGGAAAAGAAATTTCCGCAGACTGAGGTCCTAAATGTCTTTACACACTCAAATAGTGTGCAAGATTTCGTCTAACCTTTTCTTGAACTGATCCACAGAGGAACTGTTCACAACTTCCGAGAGAGAGAGAGAGAGAAGAGAGAGAGAGAGGAGAGAGAGAGAGAGAGATGGAGAGAGAGAGATGGAGAGAGAGAGATGGAGAGAGAGAGATGGAGAGAGAGAGATGGAGAGAGATGGAGAGAGAGAGATGGAGAGAGAGAGAGATGGAGAGAGAGAGATGGAGAGAGAGAGAGAGAGAGATGGAGAGAGAGAGATGGAGAGAGAGAGATGGAGGAGAGAGAGAGAGAGAGAGATGGAGAGAGAGAGATGGAGAGAGAGAGATGGAGAGAGAGAGAGAGAGAGAGATGGAGAGGAGAGAGAGAGAGAGAGATGGAGAGAGAGAGAGTTACAAGGAGTTACAAGGAAAAGAAGTACCTCAAAAGGCCTTGCGGCCCATACCGAGGAGGGTACCAATGGCAACGGGTGCCAGGGAAAATTTTGTCATTCAACTATGCTAGCAGTAGTAGAAAACTGGATAGAAAAGTAGAAGGCTCTCTCCCCACCCTCCGCTCCCTCCCTGCCAGAGGCAGGTACGGAAAAGTTGAAGAAAATACCTTGACCCTGGAAAAGTAGCCAAGGAAATTTTACAGGAAAGTGGAGAATATATAAATAGCTCTATATTTAGCTTGCTCACAGAGACCGAGCAAGCGAACCTGCAGTTGGTTCCAGATATCAACTATTTTACAGGAAAAGAAATTTCCGCAGACTGAGGTCCTAAATGTCTTTACACACTCAAATAGTGTGCAAGATTTCGTCTAACCTTTTCTTGAACTGATCCACAGAGAACTGTTCAACTTCCGAAGGTAACCTGTTCATGTGTCACAGATCTTATACGTAACGTAATTCCACAACACACTAGTCCTAAACCGTTTCAAATCCAACTTCCAACCATTGTTGCGAGTTGGGTTATCATTTAAAACTAAACATACTTCTAAAATCAACATCGTTGAACCCTCGTAAGAGCTTGAAAACCTCGATCAGTTGACCGCGCAGCCTCCGAGTTTCAAGCGGAAAACAAGTTCAGGGCGCGTAACCGTCGATTGTAGCCCATATGCCTAACGAAGGAATCAACTTTGTGGCCCCGCCTGCACTCGCTCCAGCCTCTCAATATCTTTCCTGAGGGTGGGCGACCAGAACTGCACAGCATACTCCAGGTACGGCCGAACAAGGGAATTGTACAGTGAGAGCACAATCTCCTTGTTCCGAAACTGAAATTGCCTCCTGATATAACCCAATAGTTTCTGGGCTTTCTTTTCCATCTCTACACACTGTTTCGTAAACTTAGGTCGCTGCTAATTAGCACACCAAGTCTTTTCTAAATCAGTCACCTCGATATTACTGCCCAACATCGAGTAGTCCGACTTGGGATTGGCGTAGCAATGTGCATCACTTTGCATTTACCCAAGTTAAACGGCATTTGCCATTTTTCGGACCACTCTCCTATCCTACCTAGGTCCGCACGCAGTTCCTCGATCGCTTCGGGCGTCCCAACATTGGCCCCAAGCTTGGTGTCATCAGCGAATTTGGCGATCCGACTGACGATGCCACCGTCGATATCATTTATGTAAATGGTAAACAACAGTGGCCCCAAACGGAACCCTGAGGAACCCCACTAGTGACCGAGGCCCAACCCGAACTAGCCCCTTAATTACCACCCTCTGCCGCCTATTCCTTAGCAGTTTTCAATCCACCTACTATTTCCCCACCGATACCCAGCGCGCGCACTTTCGCCATTAGCCGGCGGTGAGGTACCTTATCAAAGGCTTTCTGAAAGTCGAGATAAAGTATATCAATCGCCCTCCTAATCTTATCGTACTCACTCAACATGACGTGGAAAAACTCGAGCAAGTTGGTGAGACACGACCTATGCCGTCTAAACCCATGTTGGGAGTCCCCAAGCAGCTTGTAGGAATCCAAATGGTCAACGATTCTATCAGCTATATCC